>CAJUYI010000888.1:48820-84829 GCA_910591695.1 Galerucella pusilla | reverse complement strand
GCGTTAAAAAATAATTTATTCTTAAAGTGGGCAGTAGACAAAAAAAGTTTGGGAACCCCTGATTTAGAGGATCTTAAAGAATGCATTTGTGAAGCATCTCGTATCGTTACATCAGCTATGATTCAGACGGGGCCTGCACACCAACACTTTTAACAAGTTTTGCAGCTTGCAAGAGTTTTGCAGGAAATACTTTTGTAATTTTGAGCACTTGCTGTAATTTTTTGTTCTTTTTTTGAATTGAAAAATACCAAGTATGTGCTATCGTTGTATTCCAAATTGAACGACACGCAAGTTTCAATGACAATATACAGGGGGTGTCATTTAGAAATAAAAAGTCAGGGGTAGCTACTACAGAGCTGTCAAATGTAAAACATTTTTTCATAAGTCGTTAGGAAGGTACTTTAATGCCATTCAATGCAGTTTTTTTATTATTTAATTATCTTGTCAAATAAGCGAGATATTGCCTGCATACGATAACTTGGGACACTCGGTATAATAATTTCTTTCAGTTCGAACTTCCCCTCGAATAAAACGAAAGCCGACTCACTACGAGGTCTCTGTGGTGACTAGAGACGAAGTCGGTGCCTACAAACCCTATTTATGGGAACAAAGTGTATTTGATAAGGGTCCAATGTTTCGGGAATGGTTATTAACAAAAATTGTAAATGGAGAACGAGCTAGTTATTCAGCACCGAAATTTGCAAGAATGCAGGAAAGGACAAGATCCCAAATGCTGGAAGATATTGTTGCCAATTTACAAAATCATGCGGAAACTGGGCAGATACCGAAACCTTACAGAAGAGGTGAGTGGAAAACCGTATTTTAAATCAATATACATTGAAATATTTACATTACAGGATCATGGAGGCCGATTGGTCATATGCGCCCTTCGTCGCCTTTATTGGATAGTGTGCGTGATCAATTTGAAGATTATGATCAAATTGCCAAGGATTTTACAAGAATGTTCTTGAATAACGAAGCCAATACTTTAACAAATGCCCAATTGTTCGATATAAGCTTCATGGTTGGTCAATCAAAACAAAAAATCAAACTCGTTGGAGTCAGGGCGATATTGGGGGTGAGTAAATGTATGTCTAGAAATACTGGTAGTTAGGGAGGCGAGGTCGCTAAATGGCGACATTCTCGAGCGCCGTCGAGACCTATTAAAATCGAAAGATAAAGTAATTTCGAAAAAAAAAGCTCGTATGGTGAAAACCATTTTAGCGGTGGGTATGGCGTGTACGGTTTTTCAATAGTGTTCAAAAAACAGTTACTTGTGCATTCTTGAGCGCGTCAGATATTCATACCACGTATGCCACAAGTACCTCTGATAACAACGGTATATGCCGGTTTGCGTGGTGGGGGTGGAGTATACAGGGTGTCCCAGGAGTTCGTACCAAAAACTTGGGAGGTGATAGCAAGACTAAAAATAATGATGGTATTTTATATAAAATTTTTTCTTTACGCCCTTCGTTAACGAACTATAGGGCTCTAAAGTTGGGAATGAAAAATGGTTTACAATTTTCAAATGGCTGATTGGAAATTGGTAATATTTTAACCGTCAATAAACACCATAATTGCACACTTTTTGGCGTGATATACAAGTCTACAACACACTTGTGAACTCAGGTACCGACTAAGTTAAATGGTAGATGCGCCATTTTTTTGTGAGTAAAACTTTTTTCAGTTATAAATGCAATAATTGGCTTTTGTTAACATTTTTAGAGATATCAAGTCCTCTTGTGACATCTCGATAACATTAACGCTTTAAGAGATACGGGCAATTTTATGTCGCATTGCACACCTATTGGCGCATTCACATTTATTTTGAATGTACTATTACAGGAAACATCCTGTATTATTAGCAAATTATCAATAAATTGGTGTGATTTTTTCAAACCGTTTTGACTTTTTTGATGTCGTTAATTACTTGGTTACTCGTCTTTTTTAATCTGCTAATGTAATGTAGTTATTCATTTTGCAGGGTTTTGTTGATATTTTTACTTATATTAAATTAATGTTTGTTTTCAATAAAGTTCTTTTTAAATTAACAGAATAAAAGTTTATATTTATAAATGTAGACTGCACCAATTTATTAATAATTGGCTAATGATACAGGATGCTTCCTGTAATCGTACATTCAAAATAAATGTGAATGCGTCAATAGGTGTGCAGTGCAACATAAAATTGCTCGTATCTCTTAAACCGTTATTGTTATCGAGATGTCACAAGAGGACTTGATATCTTCAAACATGTTCACAAAAGCCAATTATTGCATTTATAACTGAAAAAAGTTTTACTTACAAAAAAAATGGCGCTTCCACCATTTAACTCAGTCGGTACCTGAGTTCACAAGTGTGTTGTAGACTTGTATATCACGCCAAAAAGTGTGCAATTATGGTGTTTATTAACTGTTGAAATATTACCAATTTCCAATCAGCCATTTGATAACTGTAAATAAAAAACCATTTTTCATACCCAACATTAGAGCCCTATAGTTCGTTAACGAAGAGCGTAGAGAAAAAATTTTATATGAAATACTATCATTATTTTTAGCCTTTCTATCACCTCCCAAGTTTTTGGTACGAACTCCTGGGACACCCTGTATATAAAGTAGTCAAAGATCCGAAAAAAAATTTATTCGAGCGCGTCAGATTTTCGGAGGGGGTGTTAAGTAGGCCCCAAGGAAGCTGCCTTTAAAAAAACTGACGATTTTGGAAATGCTCTTTTGAAATACTCTAGCGCCTCAGATTTTCATAGGGGAGGTTTATCTCGGTATTGTGAAAGCATATTTTCTTAATCTGACAAAAATGTTGGTGGGTTCTCTTAATCTGACCGAAAAAGGTTTTTTTTGTTTCTTTTTTTCCTTTCTTTCTCCCTGATAAAACGGGCAATTTAAGAATGATAATAAAGCGATAGATACAACCAACGTAAATGTAGATGAAATGTAGTACAAATTGTATTATTTATTGTATAAAAAATGAAATGATATAAAAATTGTATTATAATTATTGTATTGTTGTGTATGACCTTCACATTTTTGCTCAATACAATTTATCTTTTTCTTCTTTACTGGAACTTTATTCATATTGTGGCTGAGTGACTGTAACATTACATGTTTATGGCACATTCTTTTTCTGCTTCAATACTTCACTTCGTTTTGCTTACGGTACGTCCAAAAAACAATTTGAGGATCAACAGGCTATTGAATAATATAAATAAATGAAACTGCACATGTTAATAATACTTTTGTATACGAATACGCGTAACTTTTTCATAGTCCACGAAATAATATATGTCGAGAAGCTTTAGAAAAAAAAAATTGAGATATAATAAAAGTTACATGATTTAATCATCGTTCTCTCATATCAATTTAACACCCTCTATTTTCGAGATATACTCAAAAAACCGGGTGTTTGAGTTTTCATGATGCTTTAAGTCCAAAAGTTTTAACTTTGGACAAAAATGTAAAGAGACCTTTTTTGTGTAAAATAAAATCACCTTTTTTTATTTAAACTTTCTTTTTGTAAAATGTATCGTTGGCGACATATATGCCGCAACGCGTTTTTCGGAAGACGAAATGGCTCCTCCATACTCCATGCCGGATTAACGTTTTTTTTACAAGTTCGCGGCCCTAAGACCCTATAACGGCATCAAGGACTTATCTTAATCTGACGCGCTCGAGTATTTCAGACTATCGATTTTTTTACTAATCTGATCGTCTATCCTAGGCGCGCGTCACTATATTTAGAGCTAATACTTTCCAAAGTTGTTCTATTAGGTCTAAGGTATCTCTCTCATATCTTCAACTGCCACGCTCGAGTATTCCCGAAAAATCCCTTATTCGCCTCCCTAACTATGGGAATAAAAGATATTTGATCTTACGGACATGATACACAAATTTACAGCTAAATTGATCCACATTAAAATGTCTAGTACGTCCATGTTATAGAAATTATTAGAAATAAATTGATCACTTAGAAATTTAATCATACGCACATGATATACATAGAATTTTTGTAAAATTGTATCCCACGTCCAGACGCTCTACTAAAATATCAATTATTTACAGAAAACTGTAATAAACTAAATAATAATAATAATAATAATGTTTTTTAAGGTTCGGAGTCGAGTTTTCCAAGAAATGTTATACGGAATACAGACCGGGTTTGGTTCTCCTCAAGTTCCTGTGGCAGAGCTTTTAGCTAGACCTGTTCCAACGCTGCTAAGTCCTCAACAAGCCCGTCCTAAGAGTAGCAATTTCCTCCAAGTTCCCGATATTGAATCCACTAGACCAAAAAGCGTTCCCAGTTCACCAATGGTCAAAAGAGCATTCACAAGACTAGGAACGATTACCGCTGGCTGGGGAAGATCTATCAGGAAGCATAACGCCCAACAACTGTCAGCCGATGACAAAAAAAAATGGACCAGCAGTCAAGATTGTTCAAGTATTAAATTCATTTTTGTTTTATCTACTTATTAACACATTCCTATTTTAGATAAAGAAGGTAAAGATAAGGACGGTAAAGAAAAACCATCTTTATCCCAGCTCCCAGTTCCCAGATTAAGCGTGTGTGCTGATGCCCAAAAGGTGGATAGGGCGAAATTAGCTCAAACGGAATTTTCTATTATAGAATTCGACGCTGACACCTTCAGGATCCTTTTGGATTATCTTCACACCGGTTCTTGTCCCTTAACGTGTTCGACTATACCGGGCCTTATTTGCGCAGCTGAACATTACGATCTCCCTGAACTTTTACAAGCGTGCTTTCATCACGCCAAACAATTTTTGAGAATAGAAGTTGTTTGTTGTATGTTGTGTTCATTAGAAAATTATTATTGGAGATATACGTCAGCGTCTGAATTAGTGAATATGATACTCGCCTTCGTGGAAACGAGAGCTTCGACTTTGTTTCATACTAATGAATTTCTTAATTTGAGCGAATCCATGGTCCAGATGATTATGTGCAGGTAATTCTTAAATTTGTAAGGAGTTATAACAGTATTATTTTGACATCTATCCTGTTAAATTCACGGCTTAGTTCTAGACCGTTAAGGGTAAAAAGTGTGCAGCTCGGTTGTTTGAAAGAGCTCGCGGAGCACGTTCGTATGGCCCAGCGCGAAATAGGTTCGTTATTCCGCTGGACTTTACTCACGGTTTTTAAACTGTGGCTTGCGCTGGCTGTTTTTTATCATTATGACAATGCGAATGCCCTCAAACTATAATGTAACTTTTATCTACGACCACCTTTAAAATTAGTCATTTACGAACAAAAAAAAATGTGTGAAATCGTACATTATACATACGTTAAAAAGCGTGCGTAAAAATGAACAACGCTTTTTATATGGGACTTTCATTATAACACCCAAAAGCGTGCGTAAATGACCAATGCTTTTTAAATGGGGTTTTTTAGCTACGTAATAATCGAGCTGCCTTAAATTTAGTCGTTTGTTGTATAAACTTTTGTGCTGTCAGTAAATTTGACAAAAGTGTCAGACAAAGTGAAAAATATTTTCTGCTATATTTAAAATTTTAATTACACTTATTTTAAATGGAAGAACCTCGAGAAGAATGAATTTCTTCGGATTGCACACCACCTGAAATTGTAATTCGTTTTGTATATATATTTGTTTATAGAAAAAATTTTTTTATGTTTTGTAACCCCTTCAGAGCACATTTTTTAATTTTTTCTTCATGTGGTCGTAGATAAAGTTTTGTAGACACTTGTGTGCGTGAAGTACTTTTGCGCACTCGTTGCGAAAAAGGCACTTGTGCCTTGCATTGCCATATTGACAAAAGTAAACAAATTGTATGACATCACACGTATCATCGGTAGCGTTCGGAAATCCTCTGGTGGTGGTAGGAAAGTGCATTGGAATTTGAATTTTATTTTAAAATTTGGAAGTAATTTCCAATGGAAACTGGCTTATTACCTAATTAGTTGATATCAACTTCACTATTACAAATTAATATTTAAGCAAAATATGAAATATGCGTGTACTCTATTATTTAAATTACTGATTATAACATTGGGTAATTTGTCTTTTTTTAAAGTGACAAATATTTTTCACTATGTCTGACACTCTGTCAAATTTACTGTCAGCACAAAAGTTTATACAACAAACTCGATCATTACGTAGCTAAAAAAGAGTGTTAAAATGAAAACCCCATTTAAAAAGCATTGGTCATTTTACGTACGCTTTTTAACGTATATATAATGTATGATTTCACACATTTTTTTTGGTTCGTAAATACCTAATTTTAAAGGTGATCGTAGATAAATAACTATTTTTGATAAAAGAAAAGACTTTAGTTCCTTCCAATATTCTATTGGAGCTGGGCAGCAAGTAGGCACTGTTGTTCGTTATAATATTTTAAAAAAAAATTCACAAAATGGTAGCCACTTTATATTTTATATATTTCTAGGAATTTAGAAGTAGTTGAAGTTCGTAAATTTGAAGCGATGCTTGCATGGGCAAGACATAAAATTCGTACGAAAACTTCCAGCAAATTAGATGCCAAGTTAGAATTTAAATGTGTAATGGAGCGACTAGCTAGGGATCTTAAATTATATCGAATAACACCGCAGGAACTTATAAAGGTAACATAATTGATCTATTTTTTCAAATGTAATTAGCCACTACGGTAAAATAATGAACCTCAGCTTCCACTGAAAACCACAAGATGGGGAGAGGATATGGTTTTATCCAAAATTTGGATCATATATTCTCGGAACTGGTAATTTAGTTGACCAAATAAGTGGTCAATGGTTGATTACCATTATAATCTTGAATAAATACTTGATCAACCGTGTACCGGACAAATAATCACGTGTCGCTCCCCACTTCCCATGCCAATTTGTATCATTCGATACAATACCGAGTGATATATTTATTGAGATGTTATAGTTTTCGATTTAATTCACATTTCTTATCTGTTAACCAGAGGTAACGTGGCAACGAGGGTGAATTATTATCTGATTTGTTGTTGATACGTTGTGACCCTATTTATTATAAAATTTATATCTCTATTATTTTTCCGTCTTAGGTATTTCGATTATTTTTTATACAGTGTGGAAACCACTTATGGAATAAAACTCTTTGTCATTATTTTAGAAAATTATAAAAAATGCCGAGACACGTCAACTTTTGAATTGAGTTGTGCGTTATGTAAACATAAATGTAAGTGTACAGGGTGATTCACGTAAGTATGCCATAGTCGGTGTTGTTTTTTTAATGAAACACCCTGTATATTTGCATATTTTTGAAATCCTTTTAATGAACCGATTCCAACAAACTGAATAATGTATGGTCAATTATGAATTATTCAGGGTGAAATTTTTATTTTTACAGTTATCAAACACATACATAAAATACCTGATGTATTTGATTTTAATACATTAAAATAAATGCTCAAAATGTTCTCCACCTAGTTGTTGGCAATAGCACAGTCTCCTATAGAACTCCTTAACTTCGTTTAAAGTTTGAGGTGAAATATTCCGTATTTCTGTAGTTATCCTGTCTTTGAGGTCTACAATGCTAGTTGGTTGTGTTGCATATACTTTGTTCTTGAGATAACCTCACAGGAAAAAAATCTAACGGCGTAAGGTCTGGCGATCTAGCTGGCCACTCAATAGTACCTCTTCGTCCAATCAATTTATTGGGGAAGATTTTACTTTTCCAGTATAAACTGTCAACACATCAACAACTGACAGAATAGAAAACAATCCACATTATCTACCGATTTAAAACAATCCACATTATTTACCGATTTTGTCTAATTATTGGCGTTTTTAGGCAATTTTTAGGTATTTATGATAAAATTCATGGGCGTAGCAGGTTTTGTTTAATATACAAATACGTCTAATAATTAGTTAGTTTAGATTTTTGATAAATCCATATTTAGCTAATTTTAAAAAGTACCAATATTTCAAGTGTAATAAATTATTAATTTTAAAATTTCATCCTGTAAAATCCATAATTGACCATACATTATTTAGTTTTTTGGAATCGGTTCATTAAAAAGAAAACACCGACTATGGCATACTTGCGTGAGTCACCCTGTACATTTACATTTATGTTTACACAACGCACAACTCAATTCAAAAGTTGACGAGTCTCGGCATATTTTATAATTTTCTAAAATAATGACATAAAGAATTTTATTCCATACTGTATATAAATTTTGTATGACGCTTTTTTTCCTCCGTGTGTACGTCATGTGTGTTTTACGTTTTTAAAACCACAGGACCACAGGTAACTAACTCTATCCTATCCTAAACTGGAACGAAAACAAGAACACTGTTGCCAGCTACTGCCTAAATTATTTACCAGATCTTAGCCTAAATACCGAAAATATTAAAAAGCCATGACAAATCCTTTAATTTTACTCAAACCTACAAAAACAAACAACATTCAATTGAATAAATCAATATAAATGAATGAAATCACTTTTAAACATCTAACTTAGCTTAATGTGATTTATTATTATAAAGAGAAGATATAATGCGAGATCTTTGATTGTCTATATGAAAAACGCTTTGAGGTCGTTCGTGTATAACTAATACTTTCGCTATTAAAAGTTAACAAGCCAATGTTATTGCATTACACACGTTGTACCAGTGTCCATTTAGATTATCGAGAGTACGAAATCTGATACAATTGTACCCGTTCTGGCAACACTGGATTGGAAAATTAGAGTCTCATATCGGAAACTATCCTCTCGATATATACCTATCACTCGAATGATACTGATTCAGTCAGCTCCCTCTGATGCCAAATCGGTTCAACCAAATAAGACAGAGTTTTAAGCTACCATATTTGAATTACGGCGCTAATTATGCCGCTTTTATTTCATTCAGTTCTTGATAAAATAACAATATTTTCGCTGCATTGTCACACATTTGTCTATAAAATACTGTTATGAAGGATGTGTCACCTTTATATCATTTCAATCTTCATTGCCCAAAATTGGGCATATTTGACAACGTCTGTTGAATTTATTACTAACAAGAAACCCATATAAATTATGATGCACACTACCTTAACAGTTTGGCAATCGATATAACACCTTATGTCTCATCTAAAATTATTAATAAAAATTAACTGAATGAAAAACGTAAGCCATGTTTTTACGGTCATATTTTCATTCAATAACGGGCCCTTAAAGTATAAAAATATAAATCGGTTAGTTCTCAAGAAAAATCCCACGAAAATAAAATCACGTGAATATTGAATGACCTAGTCAAGTGGATAAGATTGAGCGAGGCGTATTATGTTCCCCCTTAACATTTCAATGAGGGTCGTCCAATACGCAGCAGACTTAGAATAGATCGCGTTGTCTTTGTATGTATGTATATTTTTGGGATGACATTCACTGAGACCTAAAAGATCTATTGTGCCCCTTCGCTTCAACTTAGTTTCTGAGGAGAGTCTCAGAAACCAGTAGCTCCTTTAGTCCTATTTCACGGAGGAACTTTAGGATATCTGCAGGCTTCAACTCAAGTAAATGTTCCTCTTCTATCCAATAATCACCCAGGTGCTGTGCTCTAGGATTCTGAAGTGCTGTGCAGTTGGAAAGTATGTGGATGGAGGTTTCTCCTTCCATGCCACAAAATCTACATTCTTCTTTCTCCACTATTTTGAGCTTTTTCAGGTGCCCATTCAGGCAACAATGTCCGGTTAGGATCCCTGTTAAAACTCTTAGCGCAGTTTCACTTTAACTTATGCATTCATTTGAACTCAACAGGTTGTAGTCACCCAGAAGAGTCTTTGATTGTATAAGCCCTACTAGATCTTTCCAATGGTCAGATCTTCTCTTTTTTTCGGCTTTACCTATTTCTTCCAATATTACATTTGGGCTGATTCTGCAAAAGTTTTCAGGTCTCCAGAAAGGTATTCCAATCCCCCTCTTTGCTAGTAAGTTCATCTGCTATTTCATTTCCTTTTATTCAAGTGTGTCCTGGAATCCATGGTAAAAGGTGACTATATTATTCTCGCCTAGTTCATTGAGTTTGTCTAGGCATTCCCACACCATTTTGGAACTGATTTCAAAAGAGCTCAGTGCTTTAATGGCTGCTTTTGACTATCCGACATTTTGATAATCCTTTGTCTTCTGTATCCTTTATCAATATTGAACTGGGCGCACTTTCTTGTGGCGTGGATTTCCTCTTGAAAGGTACTTGGGGTTTTTCCCAAGCTTTTAGAGTGTTTGGTTCCTGGCCAGTTCCTTCTATTGCTTTTGAACCGCGTTGTCTTTGTTTACATGTGGTTTTTCTTGGGACCGTCCAGACTATAGTAGAATAACTAGCGGCGGCTCTTCCTTGTAATTTTGACTGATTGGTCTTATGACCTTGAATGCATATAACAGCATGGAGCCTAAATCCGCCATTGTGTTTGACCATGTAAAAGCTCCAATAATATTTTTTCTATTGTCATAAAATGATAACAGATTATTTATATTTTCTAATAATAAAAACTTGTTTATTTCATAGGTTGTTCTACCTTCGAAAGCAATTAAAAACGAACGAATATTAGAAACATTGATGTTTCAAGCAAATTCCGGTATGTACAGAGTTCAGGATTCATATTTAAAAGAATGTACACAAAGACTGCAAAAACAAGACTCTCGATTTTCAGAAATGGAATCTTTCGATTACAGCAACTAAATACTAGGAGAATACTTTAGTGCAGAAGACAATCATTTCATGAAAATCATAATATATAATATATTAATATCACTACCTGATAACTATTTTATATCTAATAATGGACGGTATTTTGTGCGATGCAAACACAGTTTACCAAAAAAAAATAACCTATTGGTATAATATCAATATAGAGGTGACCGTTACAGAAATTTTGGTAGGTAAATTAAAAAATTTTAAATGACTGTAGATTATCGCGTTAGTTTATATTTTTACAACATTCATAACTTAAAAAATTGAGTGATTAGTACAGGGGGTAGGATATGAACACTTGGAATTTCGGAAAATATATTTAAATTAGTTATAATATGTATTTTTCATTGACATCTTTTGAGGATTGTAGAAGCACAGCTAACCAAATTAGCCTTCATTTGGACACTAAATCAATCACTTCAAGGCAGCAACGTTAACTTTTTCATTATTTAGAACAAAATGTGAGACCTTTTACAGTTATATCAAATATTGCAAATCTTTTTAATTAAAAAAAGGAAACTATCCCAAATCAATTGTAAAAAAGTATTTTTAAAAGTCAAATCACAAATTGTATTCAGAGCTGTTCCATCTCGTTATTCCTTTATTTGTTAACAAGAGCGATAGTCCACAATTCCTTTTTTTATTTTCACATAAAAAATCTACTTGAGAGCGAGACAGAAATGAGATCGTATTTTCCTCCCAAAAGCATAAATCTCAGTTAAATACTCATAATCATATCGACTGTCATGGCTCTCCTGCTAATTATAACCAAATTCGTCCTAATTTTAAAACTTTTACCTCCCCACACCTTAATACTCCGTTTCGCATATGAAGATGCCTCGTGAAATTTGCCAACTGTCTTGCACAGAAATCAAAACCATCTTACGTGAAACGGAGTCTACCTAACCGCCTCTATAATTTATTCTATAAAGGAAAATGGCTTAGCAAGAAACGATCACCAGGTCTCCGGTAAATTCCATACGGTGTCAAAACCTTGGTATAGGTCATTGCGTTATTTCTATTTTCATGATATTTCAACAACTCTTAACCTGTTTCACAAAAATTTAGCCATTGTAATGAATAAAAGAAGATATTGTGAAGAAGGTGGAACAGCTCTGACACTCCACAGGTGGTTTTAAAGTTAGAATAAATACTTTATGTCACTTGTCGCCTGTCAAATCTAATATAAAAGAACAATTAATGAGAAAACTTCATCACTGCACAAAACATTCATCAGATTTAATTATTAAGGTGGATTTATGCAAGAAAAAATTAAAACTAAGATTAATTTTAAACTAAAACTTGGAAGATAAAACCATGGTATTTTTTGATTTAAATCTTAATTTCTTAGTTTCTTGCATGAACATCTACATTACACGTACTGGGTGGCCAACTAAGAACGGCCGTCGGCCATATCTTAGGAGTGGATTATAGCACAGGTTCGGGAAAAAAAAATTTTATGACAAAAGTGGCCTCGAGAAACACCTGGAAATTATTTTCAGCATTGTAGGTCCACCGGTAGATGGCGTGTTTGACAGTTGAAATTTTAAAATGCAAAATTTTTCAAAAATTACTCAATTAAAGAGCATATTGAATATTATAATCACATTCCTCGACAAATTCTGCATATTTTTAATATGACAAGTTTAAGTCTATCTCTTCAAATAAGGGTTGCGGGAGAGCGGGAACCTTGTTACGAAAAAACACCAGTTATTCCGGTTCTGCTTGACCGATTTTGATAAACTTGATGTTGTTTGAAAAAGCTTTTGTTGAACAATCGAAAATTTGTGAATAAGAAGCGATCTGATCAATAACATAAATGCTAGAGAGCGCTGTTTTATTTTTTTTTAATATTGTGTTTTCTCGTAACAATTTTAAATGGAAGCATACAAATTTAAGTAGATCTTTAAAAAGTAGACCAAATTAGTAATAAAACACTGCAAATCACAAGGCGATATCTCTTTCCTATCCTGAGATATCGTAAGAAACAGGTAAATGGCGGGAATTGATCTTCCAACGTCTAGGAGGCTGGTGAAGTAAGTTGTGCTACATTTTTTCAATTATATAAGAATGTTATATTCGTTTTCAAGCGATGTGCTGGTAAATCAAAAGCATAAAATATCAATAAAAACCGATATTTGGAAGTTCATTTTTTTGGCCACCGAGGTCTCCAGACCTAATTTGTTTAGATTTTTATTTGTGGGGGCGAGTAAAAGATCTCGTTTATGCCGATAGACCCGCAACAAGAGCTGACATGGTTGAAAGGATAAGACAGACAATACGAAGTATTTCAAGGGCAAACATTGAAGCTGCTGTTTTCTCTACCCGTCGGCGATTGATTTCATGCATTGAAAAGGATGGACGACATTTTGAACATCTGGGGCGGCAGTAATTACGTACCTAGTTATTTATTAAAGGTTTCAATTGTTCGATTTATCACATTATTTTAAAATTCGTTCTCATTGTTAGTAGCGACAGCATTACATTTAGGCCACTATAACATTAGTATATTAACAGTTTAAATTACTGCAGACCAATGTAAGAACTTCTCATTCAGGCTAAATAAAACAGCGCCCTCTAGCATTTATGTTATTGATCAGACTGCTTCATATTTACAAATTTTCGATTGTTCAATAAAAGCTCTTCCAAACAACATCAATTTTATTAAAATCGGTCAAGCAGAACCGGAATTACAGGCGTTTTTTCGTAACAAGGTTCCCACTCTTCCCCACCCCTTATTTGAAGAGATAGACTTAAACTTGTCCTATTGAAAATATGCAGAATTTGTCGAGGAATCTGATTATAATCTTCAATAGGCTTTTTAATTGAGTAAATTTTGAAAAATTTTGCATTTTGAAATTTTAACTGTCAAACACGCCATCTACCGGTGGACCTACAATGCTGAAAATAATTTCCAGCCATTTTTCGAGGCCTTTTTTGTTATAAATGTGTTTTTCCCGAACCTGTGCTATAATCCATTCCTGAGATATGGCCGACGGCCGTTCTTAGTTGGCCACTCCGTACATGCCATGCAAGAAATTAAGATTTAAATTGAAAAATAACATGGTTTTATCTTCTAAGTTTTAGTTTTAAATTAATCTTAGATTTAATTTTTCTTGCATGAATCCACCTTTTAAAAGGCTACATTTTATTAGGTATTTCGTGAATATTATAAATATCAGAAATATTTCAAATTTATTTGGCATTTTGTACAAAAATTCTGATAAAATTTAATATAGGTAGATGTCACATTTCTGAAATGTTTTTTTTCAGTATAATTACAACAACAAACTGTCAAAATTCTAGATATCATTTCAAATATTTTGTGTGATATAATTTAAAAGACTGACGTTAAATGAAAATATTTTTAAATGACCAAAAACGGATATAAAAATGTGTACAAGTTTCCTATTAAACCCAAAACATCCAGATTGTTATTGTCATTTCCTTTGACAATATACTTTGTCTAAACATAAAAAAATTTTGATGAACATTTTTTGACAGCTCCAATAACCAATCAAATTTCCTCATTTTTTATCATATGAACAATTTCACCCAATCATGTCAACATTACACTGATAACAGACCATGGGCTGTTTTCACGTTGCTATGGACACACCTATTGATTTATTTCGATTTTGAAGTTTCAAACATTTAATATTTGGAAATGTCACGATTTGGTTGTAATTCTATAATTGGTAAAAAATTTTCTATCCGATTAACCCTCGTACATTAATAAATGCTCAAAAATTTTATGACAACTTTCTCAAGCTTGTTGCTTGTAGGCCTGTTTCCAAGCAACAAGCTTCCGAAATCTGTCATAAAATTTTTTCGAACAATTATCAATGTCCTTGGGTTATTACTACTGATAATAACACTAAAATCTTGTTTATGAATTTCTATTTATTCGAAACTCTTAATGAATTGAATAACAAGAGAGGTCGATGAAAATTTAAAAGGTTTTTAATTATTATTCCCGCTGAAAATATATTGTCCGTTTATTTGCAAAAATTATAATGTGTATGCTTAGTAAATGTACGTTTGTGAATGTATATAGTGTGTGTCTTATATCGAATACCTTCCTTTATATTCTGCGTGACAAAAATGAGATTTGACCGACAGAATATTGAGTTGAAAGCCATTTTATTTGTGGTTTATAAACGTTTTAAGAATTGGGCCAAGCAATAGAGCATAAACATTTTTGACAAAAAACCTTGTAGAAAACTGACTGTGCCATCATATATATCTGAAATATTTTCTCAAAGTGTTGTTCACAAAGGCGCATTTACTATATTTACATTTACTATATTTACATTTACTATATTTACATCAAACAGGCTCAAGAAATCCTATCGGTTCAAATAGAAACATTGATAAAATTCCATTTCATCCAATTGAAATTCCCTGCAAAGTATATCAGGTATATATGATAGCACAGTCCGTTTTTTACTGGGATCTCTGTCACAAAAATGTATCTATTGACATTTCAAGAAAAGCGATACGTACTCTGGTGGCTCTGATGTAAACTAGTTTCTGCTACATTGTTTTCTAACCACACTTTCGTATCGTTGCTTACCATTGATTTTTATTAAATTGAGTGCCTTTCTATTTCTTTCAACCGTTTTAATTTGATATTCTTTTAACATTTGTTATTGTTACATTTTACTTGTTGTATAATTTTCTGTCAAGAAGTTGCTTTTTGAAGGCAAAGCAGCCCCTCCGCTCTTATAATGTCGTCTAATGATAATTATTGTTCTGTGACCAAAAGAGACACTGAAATGAAATTAACTTTTTATAAATTGTATAATAAATTCACAATAAAATACCTGGTTAAAAGAAAAATTTTAAATTTGTTTACATTTGCCACCAGCTCCTGCTTTGCAATAACAAAAATTTGCATAATTTTAATGTACCATCAGCTGTGATTTTAAGTTCCCCCACACTCAGTGGCGTCACCGTTTGGTTTTGTATTGTTTCAAGTTTTAAATTTAAATTTTGTGATGTTTCAACATTTTTGTAACTTAAAATATGGCGTTCTGGTGATCACTGGTAAATCTTTAAAGATTAAATCATTCGTTATAAACTAAAAATGACTGTTAGCTTATTAACTTAACGCTGAGCTGGTATTAATAATATGAAATTTGAAATGTATAAAGGAGGAGTAACTTTAGATACGCACTGTATATACGTTTATATAAATAGTATAGTAGGTAATATAATTTTAAGTATTAAACTAACCATTTGTCTCTAAATGTAAAGTAAAAGAATATACGTTTCAATACAGATAGAGCCACATTGCATTGCATTTGATTTTGTCGCAAATTAAAAATTAAATGAAACAATTAATATTAAAACAATGAAAAGAAAAATGTATTGATTGTATTCCTCATCTTACCTGGGCGTTTCATTATAGATATGTTGGGCTATTAATGTATATATTATAAGAACAAAAAAGTTATTATACTCTTTTATTTTGAGCCACAGTGTATACTATACCGATATTTTTTAAATTTATAGACTGAAATTTGAAGAGAAAAAGAACTGTTTCGAAGGTGTACTTAATATTTTAACTTTTCTATAAGTTTAACTATTTGCAGTGGCTCCATCTGTTCCTTAAAGATGAAATATAAATAAAAAAGAATATTGTGTAATAAAGGATATTGTACTGGTCAAAATATAGTGAAGGATGATATACCAGTAAATTAGAATAATTAATTTTTTTCCATCTGAAGCTTTGGAAGGGACAAAATTAACTAAAAAAATAAATTTTGATTATATCAAATATACAGGGTGTAACAAAAAGGCAGGTCATAAATCATACCACATATTCTGGGGCTAAAAATCACTCGATCCAACCCAAGTTACCCTAGTACAAATGTGCATGCGAAAAAAGGAATCCTTGAGGCTGCAATTAGATATTGTCAGAAGCCATTGCTTTTACAGAATATTCGGTTTTCGTTAGTAGAAAATGGGGCCATTTCGAACATCTAAAAAAAACTACACATTTGTAAATACCTAAATAAGATTCAATTAAAAATTTGGGACCCTCGAAAAACTTAAAAATTCATTGATTTTAATTTTTGTTACTCGAAGTTTTTGAAGCATAATGAAAAATAGGCCTAGATATCTCGATCTCGATAAAAACTGATAATTATGAAAAGTACTAGTGGTCAAAAAAGTTTCAAAAATAATGTGTTTGAATAATGGTGCCACAATAAGCATTAAATTGTAACGTACACAAAAATTTTGGGGGGGCTTAGGGGATCTCAACTCCCATAAGTTTTTAACGGGGTGCAATAATTTCTTAATTTTTTTTAAGATGCTCTAATCATAAGAAAGCCACTTGTCAAATTTCATTATAATATATCGAACAACTGTCGAAATATTTAAAAAAATCAATTTTCATTTGGTAACATGCACATTTGTACTAGGGTAACTTGGGTTGGATCGAGTTATTTTTAGCCCCAGAATATGTGGTATGATTTATGACCTGCCTTTTTGTTACACCCTGTATTATGCTGGATTTGATTCAATGTGTGTCCCTTCCAAAGCTTCGTTCCATACACTTTTTTATTATTTCTTTATTTTAAGTATAATTTTCAGTGATTTTAACAGATAATGGTATCTAAATTCTGAAATCATTGGCGATACTACTTGACACTGAACAATGTTTCGTAGATTATGGTATATTGTCCAATGTCATATATTTACCGGTATAATACAAAATTAGCTTGTAAAAATGGTAAGTTACATAGAAAAAAAATATCATGTAATTGCACGTTGTGTGTATATTGTAAAACCTGTGTATGTTAGCTATTTCTGAATCTGTGATTGAATCTAAAACCTCGGCTAATTTTTTAAAATGCAATATTAGAGCAAATTAATGGTATTTAGTATTTAACAGCTGATAAAGGAAGCATTTAAATTAAATATTAAATTAAAGATGACAATATATATATTTTCCCATTTTTAATGTTAAAAAAATAAATAAATGACATTTAACAGCGATATTCTAAAATATTAAATATTCTATTTTTGTCATTGTAGCTTATATAGTATAATTAATGTTCGCACCCCCCCAGAAAAGAAAAATTCTTCAGTAAAATTACGGTTATGAAAAAAAAATATTCTCTTTATTTTGTCGACAATAATGTAGCATTAAAAGTTTAATATTTTAAACAAATTTATGTTTAACGTAATATTGCATTATATTATATAAATTTTATAGTAACTGTGATTGTTAATAAAAATATTTTTATTGTTGTTCTTTGTGTGCCCATTTATTGTACAAGAAAACTTGTAAACTCTACAATAATTATTTCAAATAGCCGGACAGGGATTGTCGTAGATGGATTTGTTGTCATATGTATAATTATATTTGTTAACAAGATGCAATTTTGTTTCATTTCTACTTGGATATACGTGTCAACTGTCATACATTCCGTGTCAGCTGTCAGCTGTCACGTTTAAGGGTCAAAAGTGGAGGGGGCACTGCTAAAAGGAGAGTGAAGATTGTGACCACGGTGATGGGATTTGGTTTTAATCGTATTAAGTCTTAAAAGTCATGTTTTGTATTGATTTAATGGTCCGTTAGTATAAACTGTCAGATATAAAAGATGTTGCAGTTATTATCAAATTATAATTAATTCAAATGAATTCAAACATGAAAAAGATAACTATAAAAATCACCTGGGGCGCTATTCTTGACCGTTCGTACCTACTTGTCGAAGATGTACGCATTTCATGACCGGATTTATCCGAGATTGATTTATTATATCAAAAGAAAGGAAACTTAACCTAAGTTACGATCTATCCATAATCAGATGACACAGAACATGCACAGAACTACTGAATAATCTAGATATTGCAATGCTGTCAAGTTCATTTCACCACGCGAATGAAAATGTTATATTATACAGGGTGGTCTTTAAGTAATTGTTCATAAACGTACAGTACAATCTTCACTTCAAAATATTGCGATTTAAACCAACTAGCATCATTAAAATGTTAATATTAAGAGAGATACAGGGTGTTGAACATGAAATTTTCGTTTTTTACAATAACTTCAACGCTTTTTGACGTATATGCATAAAAATTTGAGGTTGGGTGTTTTTTGATATGAGGAATCATAATTTTGTACCTATTTCGATGTATTTTGTAGAGGGCGCCACATAGGCCACGTATGCGGCATATATGTAAGCAAAACTTTTTTGCCTTTTACATTAGCGCTACTTTTGTAAAAAATAATTGAAGCCATATCATTACAACAAGAAAAAGGTATATCTGTTAGTATCCCCGAATCTTAACGGTTCTAGAGATAATCACATAATAGGGATTAACTACATGATTATTAGTTAATGAAATTACGTTCGAAAAATGTAGTGTGTAAGTAAGATAATATTTTTTTCTACTACCGTGCGCTTTAACCCACTTTCCCGCACGCATTTTAGCTTTGAAAGTGTCACTTTCCCGCACTAGTGCGGGAAAGTAAAGTTATGAAAATTAAGACCTTATTAGATACTTTTTTACTTCGGAAGTTATAACTATTCTTACACCAGGTGAATAAATAGTCCATCAAATAAAATCAACATGTTTTCTAACTTTTTGTTGCATTTTTAATTTTCTGAAAATTTGAAATAATGAAAATATTTTGATATAACCTTGTAAATTCTTTAAAGTAGTGTCACAAAACAACTATCAAACCACCCGGGTTTGATATAAGAAAAATATATCAAATGAAATTATTTCATCTACAAATGACTTAATATTGTTGCCGTCACCTTCATCGTCATCTTTATGTGACCTGCAAACGATGCCATCCTCATCAACGTCATTCACTCACCAGTTAACACCAGATAACTCCACTGGACCGGCAATTTTAAGAAATTCAAAGAATTTAACAAATTGTGTTTCTAATATTAATATTTATAATAATAATTGATAATAACAATAATAGTTTTTGGTCTAAATTTTTTATATGTATGTTAAAATAAAATAAATTTTGAAAAATGGGTTGATTTACTTTTTTGTATATACGGTCGTAGAAAAAATAATGTTCCTAACTCATGGGTAAAGTGTCTTTCCCGCCCTTGAACGCTTGCCCGAACTCCGCTTCGCGTCGTTTGGGGTCAACTGCAGTCGCGTGCGGGAAAGTATCACTTTCCGCACTTGTTAGGAAAATAACTATTTTAGTATTGAGATGAACAGTATTAGTTATGGTAGCAGTTATCATGAAAAATATGTATGGTACTTTTAATAATTAAAAATTATAATTATCGTACACATAACTACATTTTTTCGAACGTAATTTCATTGAATAATAATCATGTATAGTTATGAGATTATCTCTAAGACCGTTAAGATTTGTGGATACTAACAGATATACTTTTTTTCTGTTCTTATGATGTAGCTTTGATTATTTATTACAAAAGTAGCGCTAATGTAAAAAGCAAAAAAGTTTTGCGTACATTTATGCCGCATACGTGACCTACGTGGCGCCCTCTACAAAATACATCGAAATAAGTACAAAATTATGATTTCTCATATCAAAAAACCCCCAACCTCAAATTTTTGTGCATATACGTCAAAAAGCGTTGAAGTTATTGTAAAAAACGAAAATTAAAATTTCATGTCCAACACCCTGTATCTCTCTTAGTATCAACATTTTATTAAGGCTAGTTGATTTAAATTGCAATATTTTGTAGTGAAGATTGTACTGCACTTCTATCTACAATTACTTAAGGAACACCCTGTATAAGTAAAATTAAAAAATATTAAAAATTAGTTATGTCAAAGTGGGGATGATATTTAAAAGATAAAAGCCCATATTTGGGATACCTTTTCTAAATAAATAATAATAAAGCCTCCTAAAACTTTTATATCGAATATTTTTATACATAACCTAAAAATTTTTGTTGCAAATGGTGGAGTTTTTCGGTTTTTATACCCTTTTTCTTAAGTAAAGGTGGTCACATATCTGTTGTTGGAAAAATTAAGTAATCACTGCTTAGTTTTCATTTGAAAAATGTACAACCAAATAATATCAAGTTTTCAAATGGTTGCCGCTATATGGAGCTTTATAATTTGAATTTAAAATAAAATAAATTAGGTAAGTACTCACCTATTCATCTTGCAGATGGTATTCTTATCCATATTATAAAGCATAGATGACGGGAAATCGACCGAAAGTTTATCGAAAGCACTACTTTTTTATAGAGAATACGTAGAAGCTAGTATAAATTTGATATTTTTCAATAAATATAAAATAGATATCGAAATGAAAAGTATTAAATCTAACACGCTTTACTAAATACGACAATTTTACAGAAAACTAATTAAATGGGTAAAAACCAATCTAACATTTTACATTAAAAATATTGAATTTATACAAACCATACGTACTTAATGCAAACCCGACCCGAAGTAAATCTTTATACCTTCGCGTTAACTGCGCTCTGACGATTAGTTTGTTTATCGTTACTTGGGTAGTTTTTTATGTTGCCGAATCGGTGTATGTTCCAATAAAAACTATTGGAATGACAAATAATATTAAATTACGAGTAACTAGAGGTGGGCTTATTTTAAGATGCGTTATTTAAAATATTTTATAACATTTGCATGATGTTGTCACTATGAATAACTGAAATAATTGTGCATATTATATTTATTAAGTGAATAATTGAAAGAAAAAACAAAAATTAATAATTTCGTATTATCAATGCAATTTTTTTTATTTTTTATTGGAACTTTAATTCTTTAAGCCAGGTTATATTGGAGTGACCAGGAGTCGCGACAGTGGCGCAGCGTGGGTGGGGCGGAGGGGGCGGCAAAATGTCTCCAGCAGTTTGTTTCCTGTTCTGAATCAGAGGAAGATATAAGTAGTAAAGGACCACTGGAGCTCCTCCAGTTCATTCAAAAATTGAATCTTGGAATTTCGGTTCCAAATATGGTCATCTTGATTCGCATATATTTGACTTAGGCGATTAGTGTTGCAAGTTGTGAGAGAAGTTTTTCGAAGTAGAAGCTAATAAAAAATTACCTCAGATCTACTATGAGCTCCGCTACACTATCAAACTTGGCTATATTGTCGATTGAACAAGAATTGGCTGCTAATATTGATTTTGACAAAGTTATCATCCTATTTTACCTTCAATAACAAGTACCTCATTGCCTGTGAAATTTAATTTTAATTGAGCACCTATAGAATGGGGGCGGCAAAAGGGGTCTCCCGCCCCAGGCGCCAAGATGGCACGCTACGCCACTGGGTCGCGACGCAAAAGATCTGACCGTTGCGTGACGCTACGTTATGTTACGTTGCTTCGTTATGTGCCTTGCTTGCGTGCTTGTGCCTCCTTAGTCTCTCTCTCGTTTACGAAGCAGCGATTCATAATAGTATGCTCCTGCCGGGATTCGAACCCGGGCCGCCCGCGTGCAATGCGAACATTCTAACCACTGAACCACCGATGCTATATTGAAATTCTATGCAAAGCTGGTATTCGCAGTGCTAGTGATCTAAGTACTTAATTTTGTTCGGAAAATATTAATATTATTTCCATAATTTTTTTTGCGCGATTAAGGGGTCTAGCTACTTTTCGAAATACAGGGTGTTGAAATTTTGAAAACTTGAATGTTTCAATTCTATAACTTTAAAATGGATGGATAAATTGATTTGACATTTGGCAGGTAGTTTTTAAATGTAAAAGGGCATATTTTGAAAGAAATTGTAGTTTGTGCAACCAGTGTGGATATGATGGCCATATCGCACGAGGACGAAGATGGAGCACGACGCCGTAGGCGGAGTGCTCAATTGTTCAAGTGCGATATGGACAATCCACACGAGTCGAGCAGCATATTTTTTCTACGACCCACTTAGGAAAAAATCTAGAAAATAAAATTTTTTATAAACTGTAATATAACTTCAAATTAAAAATTTAACAATCCAATTTTATGTTTCCACTAATTTTGTGGTAAACGTACAGTTCTTGAATGTCCAATTTGTATAATGCTACGGTTTCCTTTTTTTAAAATATACGATGCTGTTATAAGTAGATGTTGCCAGTCGGACTCCCTCATGAAGGGTACCGTACCATTATCTATAATAATGAATATTCTGCTAAATATTTCAAACGTCTACCTGTTGTCGTTATTAATATCAAGCAGAATGATTATTTAAAAATAAAATTAACAATAAAAAAAATTCCTCGCGGGGAATCGAGCCCGGGTCTACCGCGTGAGAGTCTGGTGTGCTTACTACTCAACCACCAAAGAATATGCAAATTGTTTATCTATAACGTCAGATGTATTACATAACTTTTGCTTAAAAGGAACTGAAGTTCCTACCGTGTGTCCCGCGACACTTTTTACCTTTTTTATTTATTCTAGAAAATTCTTACGATGTTGATACATTATAAAATCTATAGAAGTAAACAAAAATTACCTATACATAGGCATGGATATACTTATCATCTAACTTAAAAACTACACTTAGACACTGTATTTTGTGTGAAGGAAATTATTTAAAATGGATATAAAATATTCTAGGTGTTTGATACTCTGCTTTTTTTTCTTTTTCCTTCAAATTTCTTACTTTTTATATAAATGAATAAAAAATAGATTCAAATAATCTAAAAATTATAAAGATATAGATGGATAGAAAAGAAAAATGCGACTCAATTTAAAAAATATTTTAGTTACAAATAATTACTTATATTAAATATGGTTACGTGATTTGAGTTTCTCTCCATTTTGTAAAGAGTGTATTTTATAGGAAACTAATACTAAGGGATAACGTTTCCAATATTTTTCTTAAATATGATAAGAAAGCAAATTGTTTTACCGGATAAAAAACCCAATACGGATTTTGATGATGTATGCAAATCTAAAAAAGATCCACAATTTCCCAAGTCGATACATGCCGACATCGAGTTTAAATTAAAATGGCAATGTTCAGCCTATATCCGGTTTTTGGTATTTCAATAAATACTTTTTAGCAAAAATCAATTAAAAATTTCTCAGGAGAAAAGCTGGGTTAATAATTCCTGAATGTTTGCAACTTTTACTACAGATACGTCACAAACTTGTAGATGAAGCTAGCCACTTTCTAATAGCCAGTTCCAAAGAGGCCATTCGAATTTGAAGTTTGACGACCCTTCAAAGCATGGAGGTAGGAGAGAACATAACAGTATAAAGAATCATCGGCTTCTCAATATGGACGACTTCCGTAAACAAACCAGAGGCGTACATTAAATTATTCAATTAGGGGAAACAAAAAATTCTCATATGCATCTTTTTAAGATGGTACTTTTTGTTGTTGGAGAATTAATACCAGATTTTGGTACATTCAAAAATTTTATAACACTATTGTACAACTCAATATCAACTTAAATTTATACTAATACTCATAAATATCCTTTCTAATACTGAAAATCACTGGTTTTTCAACGTGGCTTTCCAATTTGCCACATTTCAGTATGTTAAGGTTATATGTGTTGACACAAGAATTGATGACTAAAGTTACTAATAGTAATGTGGCTTTTCAATATGGCGACTTCCGTCGAAACTTTGTTAAATCACTACCACGCTCAACTTCCCTCCTTTCTCTTTTACCTCGTTGCTTCAAAAGGGCTTCAAAGTGTATAATATTGAGGAGAGTTGCCATGATCGTACCGTATCCTTCATCGTACCAGCTCTTATTTTCCCACTAACAGTGATGCTAGAGCACTCAAGCGGCGACAATAAATACTTGCTATTGTGGAGAGTCAGTAGCAAACGTGGCACGTGTTTGTTTGTAGTGGTTTATGTTTCATATTAGTTTATGTATTTGTGGCTGGTTTCATGTAATATTTCACCATCTTTCGTAAGCTCACAGATCCTTTTAAGATAAGAGTAACTCACTTTAGTACATATACTTGTTTATTACACTTAATTTAGTAATGAAAAATCATCCAGTTTCCGCCGTAGTTTTGTTTGCGGGTTAGGATTTCTATATTTCCCGCTACGACGACGAGTTGCCTTCGTCATAACACTTTAAGGTTCCTTCATCGTACCGCCGTTTTAAGGTTCCCTTGATAGTACCGGTTACTTTTAAACGATACTTAATGTCTGATACACATCTATGTGTGTTCTACATGTCAAAAAGGAAATATGGAGCGTGGAGCGAAGATGATATTATGCACCGTGCTCTTATTTCTTTTCGGAACGGAGATATGGGGCTTAATGATTGCTGCCGCACATATAACATTCCTAAGCCTACTTTCAACCGCCATCTGAAGGAGACAAATATTTCTGCTAATGGAGAAGTCAAGATCATCGGGAAGCAAACCAGATTACCGGAAGATGTATGAAAAGTATTGCTTGACCACATCTTACGTCTTGAAAGCCTAATGTTTGGATTGACAATAACTGATGTGAGGAAATTAGCACTCCAGATAGCTGAACAAAACCATATACCCCATAATTTTAATAAACAATTAGCGGGGAAAAAATGGTATTATGGATTCAAGGCTCGCCATCCGGAACTCAGTTTGCGAGAACCCACTGCAAGGTCTATTGCATGGGTTAAGGGATTCAATAAAGAGAATGTTCATTAGTCTATTAATGTAATTGTGTAATTTATTTCATACGATATTAACCACATATGAATTGTGCAGGGTACGATCAAGGAGCCTCCTGGTACGATGAAGGCAACTAGTTTCTTTCATTGTACCACTTGCAGGGCCTTAGTAATTTATTGTTTTCAGATACCTACTAAATGAACTTGTATCACATACAAAAATTTATAAGGTAGTGAAAGAATGGATTTAACTATACCATAATTTTGGGCATAACAACTATCAGTATGTGAGCTACATTGAGTGTTTTGTTTGCAGTTTGACGTTTCCAGTGCCGTCCTTAGGGTGGAGCGGTCGCCCCAATCTTGTCTCTCTTTACCAAATAAATAAGATAATCAACAAGACACAATTTTTTCGGCAGTAGAAAATCTAACCAAAAACTAAAATTCTTTTTGACAAAAAACATATCTACGGAAAATTGTGAATAAAATAGATAGCTGTATAAATATAGTAATCAAAATATTCTTTCCTATATTATTATAATAATAATTAATAGCATTTTTGATTGTTTTGAAACATTTCCGCTGATTGAATATATAAATAGTATTTATTAGAAATACTTTGATATTAATACATACTCGAAATGATAATCTCCAAAATAATAAATGGAGTTTAATAAACTATGGAATTGCAGCTCTCTTAAATCCTAAATAAACAATTATTATATCGGAGATCTATATATAGATATCATTCGCTAATTTACTGCTTCCAACATGAATTTCTAGCCTTTGTTCTCAGGATATTTCCATACCAATATTAAATTTAATACTTCTTTGTTTATTCTTCATAAATATGTCGTGGAATCGATTTTAATTTAAAAAGTGATCGTGAATTGTAGCTGGCGTTATCCATAGTAATTAAACGGCTCCATTTTCTTACACAACAAACTTCGCACGACAACTGCCTTAAATTTTATTACTTCCCCTTTTTTTTTCGTAGATTTCAAAAGTGGGACTGTTCACCTTATCAAACACATCGAAAATCACTTAATTTTTCAGTATAGAACTAAATTCCTAGAGTACATAGTATCGAATGTCCAATTTAAACTAGCCGAGATGGCGATGAAGATCCAATTTTAACTCTCTCACTATTTGTTAAAGTTAATTAGGAAACTTAAAACTAAACGAAAGCAATCTAATCATTGGTTTTCAACTTCTCCAAATGTAGTTTTAACTTTTAGATCATCATGTTATAAAGAAAACTACGGAAGCTTTTTTTATTTCAGATCTTATATATTTATCGTACAGTATAATAACCGTTGCCCATGACGTCTTTCATAACTGGACTATGTGGCCAAACCCTTAAAATAGTATACATATCTAGTAAGTGTCAAATATTCTTCTTTTTATTTATTTATAGGTTAGTTTTAGTATTGTCTAACTATGGTTTTGTTTATTGTTAGAAAAACAAACTTTAAACGTTGATGACGCTTCACGGCCATAACTTGTTTTCCATCTATACCAAAAATAGACTCCGTTTCATATAAGAAGAAGACACGTGAGATTTGCCAACTGTCTTGCGCAGAAACCAAAATCGGTTTTGTTTATCTATGTAGCCTCGTAACGACCGTCCGTGGCATTGGCGTTACAAAAGAGGTTTCATGCCGACCGCAATTTTATTATTGACATTTGAGGTTGTGTTTTAAGCAATCATTTACTGTTGAATATTTTAAGACTGTTTGCTAGATTATTGTTGTGTTTTATTTGATCTAAAGGCCATTTTAGATTAGACACTTTCTTGTGCAATATTTAGTACAATTTTTGGAACAATTCTAATTGTTAAGTCTAAAATTGAAAATTGTATTAAAAATTGTCTTCCCTGTCAAATTGTGAAAAAAAAATAAAACGGGTTCTATTTTATTAACAATTTGATTTCTTGTTTGTTTTTCACGATGGTAATGTTCTATAAAAATGTCATATTATGTATGTCATTAATTGATAATTTGTGGTTTCAAAGTGGTTTAAAAATATGTCTTGGAATAAATGAGAGATTGAAATGTTAATTGAGGAAATCTCAGAACATGCTAGCGTTTGTACAATGTAAAACACAAAGATTACCTCAACAAATACTTTATTAATTATAAAAACATTAACCTATTGAGCATTATTTTAGGAATTATGAACCAAGATCAAAATAATTTATCTTTTGAGTTGTCCAATTCGGACTTTGAAAATACTCCTCCACATATTATCGAAAAGGCTCGAACTGCGACCGAAAATTTGTTATTTGAGGTTTCGATACAAAATTGTTCAAATTTCACCATTAATTATACATTCAACTGATTATTCTATTTATTTTTATATTGTTGATAATACATACATCAATCAGCCACAGTCTAAGCATCAGTTATCATTAAACCGAGTTTAAGTGTTTGATACAACTCGCCCTTAATATACTATTAACATCAAATCAAATCACTGCGCAGAATCTTGAACTAAATATTGTTCAATAAATTGGAATAGTCTAAAATGGCTTGAAACAGTTGGCCAATATTTCACACAAGAAATCTATTCCAGAAATTGTCCAAAAAAGTCAACTAAATTTTGCACAAGAAATTGTCTAATCTAAAATGACCTTAAGACCATTTTCCTAATAAACCTGTTGATGCTTTTGTGTTATGGTTGAAATAATACTCTTCTTGGTGTGCGACATCGATTGTTAATGTCTTTCTAACACATTACGTAGGAAGAAATGGAAAAAAAGGCAGGTCTGTGATTGGTTGATGTTTAGATTACGCTCAAGCTCAACCTATCAATCGAGAATTTAGAATACTATGAAGGCGTTACTTTCGTAGCAGCAATAAGTCTTACGTCTTTTTCTACTGTCATACTGACAGTTCTTGACAGGTCTGTACTTTGTTGTTTACGGTCAATTATTATTTATGAAAAGTGAATATTAATCTTATTGTTTTATTCATATGAATAATACAAAAATATGCATGAAAACACGGAAAAACATCAGTATTTTGAAAGTTCTCAAGTATTTTCAGTTAGAAAAAGAAGCTGGTAATTATTTTGCATAGCCTTTCCGAATTTGCCTAAATACAATCCTGATGATCTTATTTATCAAATTTAAGGTTAGCTATATGTCAAAATAGCAAATAAAATAAACGACTTGCCGAAAACCCGGATGTACGTCACAAACGAAGACGCACATCAAGAAGGGTATTATTTAAACTATATAATCTACAAAAATGCTACAAAATGTGAAAAAGTTACGTTATTGATTTGAAGTCGAATGTCAATTTCACAATATGGCGCTGGTTTTGACAATTTGGCGCATATACTACTGCAACTTCACGTGACTTATTTTAATGTGGAACGGAGTCAACCTGTTTTACGATTATCACAGATCTCTAAACTAAAAACTATATTGCTTTTCAAATAACTATTATATACAGTGTGTCGCATTTAAGATGAAGACACTCCCATATTTTCGGTGTTTGAAGAATTACAGATTCGGATTTTTGTAGAGTCATACAGGTTGATGGACCACATTTCTTGAAATAGTCAACTGAAATCTGAACTTTAAACTCAACCTACTACGATTTCACAAACAGGACCGCTTCTCGATATTTTGCTTCGCATTAGAGATATCGAAAAATATTATTAAAAAAAGTTGTTCAGAATATTACATACCAAATTTCATCACAATTCGCATTTTTAATATTCTCATTTACTGGTATAAGTATACGAAACTATTATTTATTTTGATGATTATTGTGCCGTGGAAATTAAAATCTTGACACGGTGTCATGTATTCAAATATTTTAGTAAAGTAATAATAAATGTGAGTGGGCAAAAAAAATTAAAAATTAAAAATGCGAATTTTGTGATGAATTTCGGTATGTGGGATTCATGAAATGATATTCTGAACAACTTTTTCGAATATATTTTTTAGATATTTTTTTCGCGAAGCAAAATATCGAAAAGTGGCCCCGTTTGTAGTAGTAGGTTGAGATTTAAGTTCAGATTTCAGTTGATTAACCTAAAAGATGTGGCCCATCAACATGTATGACTCAGCAAAGATTCAAATCTGTAATCTTTCAAACAGCGAAAATATGGGGGTGTCTTCATCTTAAATGCGACACACTGTATATACCTAAAAATTACAAAACGTCTCAATTACAGTAAAAAGTGTTCTCCATGACGCAAATCTGATCGAAATCGACTTTACATGGAAAGTGGAAAGGTAATCTTCACGATTGTTATTAAAGTCTAATGGAATTTAGTGGGGAAAATGTCGGAATTGAAAAAAAATATTGATGGAAGAAAATAAATACAAACATTGACAAGTCTAGTGGTATTTTAAAATGAATTTAGAAGAGATAACATAAATTTTCGTATCGTACAAACTTTACTTCAAATATTTGCATTATTTCAGTTCCTCGCTCGTTTCGATTTTTAAAAGCATCAACAGCAACGCGAGCGAGCACGTTCACCTCAAACAAATGTGGATAATATTTTTATTGTCAATACAAAAGTTAAGCGCAGGATTAAATAAGCCAATCTTTACTCCCAATTTAATAATCATTGACAGTTTTATATGTCATATTTTGGAAAACACAATATTTTTGTTAAGTTCCAGTCCTCATTATTAAGTTAAACTTGGTTTACGACTAAACCTTTCTTTTTACAACAGCATATCACCTTCAACCTTGGTCCAAGTTTAAGCTTTGTTTAAACTCACATTGTGCAGCCGTGCCTAAGTGAAACTCACTATAAAATGGTAAGCTGCATGTAAAGCGCATGATAATTAGTTGAATCCCCTACTTTATCCACGACTGATAAATTCTATTTATTTCTTATCGTATCGTATTGTTTAGACAAAATGTGTATGAAATAATATATTAAGATGACTCTGCTCTACTATAATGAACTTCAGAATTGCTTAGGCAGATTAGACTTGAGCGGAAACAGACAAAAATCTTTGAAAAACTGAGCAAATTATATTTTCAATTAAATAATTAAAATCATGTGAAGATAATCATAGATGTGGATTTTGGCATATTCCACAGATCTATTATGGATCTCTTTATCAAGATTAATTTTTCCAATCTCTTCAGCTTTAAGTGCAAATTGAGCTTACAATGCCTAGTTAGCAGATTCGCCACTATTACTGTATTTAGTCATTAAGTCTCCCGTAATCGAATAGATAAACTTTCTAGATCTTACAATTTCCAATATAAATAATAGACATGACTTTTCTATATTTCACAAACCATCACATCACAGACATTACAATTCATAATAGTTCAGTCCACCCAATCAGTCATAAATTAGCAGCCTTCAATAGTATGATACATAGACTTTTAACAGTTCCATTGAATATTGACAATTACAATAAAGAACTAAATATAATAAAACAAATAGCGGTTAATAATAATTACGATCCAAATTTAATTAACAACCTCATAAATAAAAAGATACGAAAACATACTCTAGAACAAGTTTTTCCTTCTGATAAAAACAAAAATAACCAATTTAAAAGCTTAACTTACTTTGGAATACCATCCTTAAAAATAAAATCATTTTTAGAAACTTTAGACTTGAATATTTGCTTCAAAACCGACAACAATTTATCCAAATTCATTAAAAACAACAAATCCAAATCTTCAAAACTAAATAAATCAGTTTATAAATTAAAATGTGGTAATGACGATAAAATTTATATAGGTAGAACTTTTAGGAATTTGAAAACTAGAATTTCAGAACACAAACGTAGTTATGATATAACCAAAAATTACATTCCAACTATTCAAATCATTTATTAGCAAACCAACACTCTTTCGATTCAAATTTTGAAATTTTGCATATAGAACCTAAATCCTTCAAATTAAATCTATTAGAAGCACTAGAGATACATAAAAACAAACATACAGATAATCTTCTTAACGACCAACTTGATATTAACAATTCTCCCTTATTAAACCTTTTTACCTAGAAAGGTTCCTGTAGGATTGTTGTGAATGAGTTTCCGGGTAAACTTGTTAAATACTTTAGTTAATCCCATATTTAGACAAATTCATTTCATTTCCTTGTAAATAGATTATAATTTTATTGTTAAATATCCGTATATTTTAGTATTAAGGCACTGTATAAATAGAAAGTTTCTCATTATACCTCCATTCGTTTGAAAAAGCTACTGTTTTAGCGAAACGCGTCACAACTTTAAGGTTAAATATAATGTAGATTTAACAAAATAAAATTGTTTGATTTCATAATCTCCCGTAATCTTTGGATTTGTGCACTACTCTTTTTTCTGAAACCATTGTCGTTGTCATTTTTGCGACCTAGTCTGGCCATAAAATCTGTTTTTTCATTGCTATTCATACCCTGGAACGCAAGCTACAGTCTCACAACAGACTACATACACAATCCCATCCCAGCTTAGTCTGTTTTTGAAAAATAGAATAGAAAAGTAGAATAAGAACTTGCACCCTCACTCGAGCTTCCATTGCAACGTATCACCACAATTAATTGTTATTTTAGTTTTCAAATTAATGTTTTTCCTTTTTCCACTTCAATGTTATAGCAACAGCTCTTATTCTCCGAAACCCAAAGACAATATTTGTGTTTATTTGTCCACGGAATACAATTTGAGCCGAATCCAACGACATCCCATATAAATATGTTAAAATCCGTCAAGCTTAAGTGACCGAGAGTATCAAAGAAATCGATATTCACAAAGTTCTTCTGTAGTTGGATGAATAGGTTTAGAGAAATAAAATACAATTTTATGTTGTTTGACGATATAAATCGATTCTTTATTTATTTATAATATTTCAAGTGCTGTTCATTTAATATACATAAACTATATACTTCAGAAGAGATAAAAACAGGAAGCATTAAAATGAATGAAATTTTTCCATACGTTTATAAACATAAAAATGTTTTAGTACATAAACTTATACATATGACTTTCTAACGTTTGGCGTATGAGTTGTAGACTAGCTTGTGTGTTAGATAATTGTCTTTTCCAAGTATATTGGTAGATTCAACAGGACGTAGGTACATCACAAATCTGCCAAGCAAAGTGGTTGTCGATTCTAATTCCCCCGGAAACCTACAGCGGTGCACATGAAAGGAAATAATGAAATGCCATTCTTGTTTTATCAATACAAATACAAAGTAATAAATACCCATAATAAATATCTTATTTGTCGATGTAATAGACATTTACCACCATCATAAAAGTATGAAATCTAATACACGCCTCTGCTCAGCTGATATGTGAAGATTTACCTACATTATTTATTACTTAGAGTCGATGGGTTTTTTTCATTGAATTTAATATTTGTCTGTAGGTGAGTAGTAATAGATCAGTTATAATGGGTTTATGACTGATAAAAAAAGTTACAACAAACATAAACCCAAAGCTCTTGGACTTTTCTTTGATAATATTAAGCACAAAACATTTCCTTGGTCAGTTTAAAGTTATTTAATAATTTAGATTTATGAAAGAATATGTTCAACCTTACTTTAAAGACCTTTTCTTAACTTTCTTAACACTTATACCCTTTTGTTTTTTTTGAGCGTGTCCTGTCCATATACAGAACGTAGAAGAGCTTTGAGATAACACTGCTGTGTTGTAGATTATAATCAGAGATTCTACAGGTAATACAGAAAGTTTTCAAGCTCAAACGACTAGCGAAAAGCAAAAGAAAATATATTAAAATGCTTCAAATACACAAAAAAATCTGTACTTACCGTATTTGGATTTTAAAAGAGTAGGGTTACTACAGAAAATACAAATTGGTTATTATAAATAAGGAAGACGATAAATATATTGAATATTTGGGAGAAGCAGCACAAGAAAATGGAACATTAAGGTCGAAATTAACAATAGAGTACAAAAAACTATGAAACTAGATGGAATATGAGGCATGCACATCCATTGCATTGGCTACAAGCTGACAGGGAGACCCACAACCATTCTTGCAGCTGCAGATTATTGAAATGAGCAGTTTATCCGGTGCAGGTGGCAAAAGTAATGTTACTGGCTCTAGTGCTTCATTTTGCAGTACCCAAACCCATTCCTGGGGCTCTAAATATTTGATAAACTGCTTCATTTGGTAGTAGAAGTGATTAGTGTACAGCTTTATTGAATTTGGTGGATATTTAGAATGATTTACTTTATTACCAATTAATTGTATAAAAAAGGTAAGTGGTATTCAATATTTAGTTAAGTGAAAAATCGTATAATAGACTGCGATTCACGATTGAGCTCACACTAAGATACGTATAACTGAGCGCTCCACAAAATAACAGTTTATACAGAAAGCCTACGTATTTCGTTAGATTCCGAGGTTGAATAAGATGATTTTATTAATATTCTTTAAGTCAAGATGAAAGTTGAGAGGATACATACAGGTGTATCAATCTTACATGAAAGTTCGGGTTATTTTTAAGAAATAATATATAAAAAAGATATAGGACTGACGTTTATGTCAAATTTAGTCAAAGATAACTGAGAAAATGTAATGGTTTACAATAAATATAACAAAAGTACTCTGTTTTTATAAACTCTGGGTATAGGGAATGCTTAACAAAAATGAAAGTGACATAACCCAAAATTCTATTTGTGACAAAAAATAGAAATGTTTTCGTCCACCCTGTATACGAAAGAGAAAATTATGAAAAATTTAGTTTACCCACTTTTTTCACATTAAAGGGTCCATACCTTCCAAAGGACTCTGTATAACGTAGCCGTAGTTATATCAAAATAGAGTCAGAAAATTTTGAGCAATCCGAATTTGGGAGTTCTTTTAAAAAATTATATGTTTGCTTTGTAACAGAGGAATGCAACACTCATCATAGTTCAAGATAATTTCAAAATGTGGACCTTTAAGATATCGACTATATTTCTTAATAACATTTTTTGATATCTCCAAAAATACTTTTCTTTGACGTAAGATTGGTAAACCCTGTATGAAAGTGCTTCTGTATCGCAAATAAAAAGAATAAAGTTAACTATTTGTCTTTTATTAAATATAATGCCTCAATGTTCACTTATTTTTCCATGAATTTGATTACAAACTTAAAAAACTGCATTTGCCTGGCATATTATTGATTTATTCTTGTACAGCTTGAGTAATTTTTCTATTTTACTTTAATCCCTGTTTCCTTGAAGGTGTACAAACTGTTTACTCTATAGTTTGGCAAACTTAACTGAAGCTATGAAAGAAATGCGGCTAAAAACATTCGATATTGCCACGTTTAACTATGAAAAAGCTAAAATGCTGAGTATGTAGTGATAATAATTAGAAAATGGACTTTTAATTATCAATAGTGGGTTCTTGAATGTGCTTGTTTCTTTAGATTTTGTCTACTAACATTATTTTTTCAATTTATAAAGATTAAAAGGTGAACACTTTTCCAAATATTCTATATGGGTTTCCTTCAAGCCGGCAACGAAAACCATATTCGTCGTTCGAACGAAATGAAGATTTGTCGAAACATCCGTTGCTATTCAACCACCTTACTTGCTATTGACAAACGCGTGCATAAGTTCTTCCCTCTCACTTCGACTATTGACTGACATTAATTATTGTCAGTTTTTATGAATGTAATATCAATTTTACTTGACATCTTAAGCTTTAGTATGAATATGATTATCATTGGGGTCCGAATATTTTGTGGCGATTTTGATTTATTTCGTATTCATGTTGAATTCAAGAAATTTATTTGTTTTTAACAAATACCTTTCCTTTAGAAAAAAGCATCAATCCCTTACCGATGCCGCGTGGCTTCAGATAGATTTGCCAAACTATAGCTAAGAGGCACTTCCTTTATCTAAACGCCTGTTATGAATATCATTTTATTGATGGCTCAGCATACAAAATTCACATAATTTTTTTATATTCAAATCAAGTAGTAATAACGTCAGCAACCTTCTACATTTTCACCAGTTGCTTTTATTATATTCTAACAACAATAAAATTATTAAATTTATAATTTGAAAGAGCCATTATCTTATATCGTATTTAAACATAAACTATTAAGATAGAAAAACCATTAAGATATAGAATATTTTGAGGTCAATTGATGTATTCCTCCAAGGCTAAGTCTCGCAAATCAATTTCTTCAAATGGTTGAAGCTCCCTGAAAAAGAAAAAGATCAAATGTTATTACGGAAAGTTGGCGTACATACATTTGAATGATTTTTTGGTGAGAAATAGAAAAATTATCCTCTATCCCGGTACAATCACTTCAAATGGAAGAATTAGTAAGCAACTAATCGATCTTTCTCTTCAGAGAACAAATCTATTGAAAAAATGAAAGCTGGGACATTTACGCCTGTGGTAAACAAGATCGTCAGGATGGATCGTTTAGAGATACTTTTCGTGTGTACCTGTTGGGGATTGTATTTAGAGGATTCGTAAGTTTGACATTGCTTATCCAGCCTAGTATGAGTTATTAATAACAAAAATCATTCATTATTGATTGAGTTTGGTTGAATAAGGATGGAAAAGCTGGGCGTAAACTCCCGGGTCATCTATCATACTGCGCGGTGCTTCACAGATTAAGAAGTAGAAGGCCTCTAATTAATTGTACTTCAGCCTACTGTAGCATTAAAGTTATTGAAGTATTGTAGGCTGGTAACAAAATGTGACAACTGACAGCTGACAACTGACAACTGATAACTGACAACTGACAACTGACAACTGACAATTGACAACTGACAACTGACAACTGACAACTGACAACTGACAACTGACA
>CAJUYI010000888.1:27577-48810 GCA_910591695.1 Galerucella pusilla | reverse complement strand
TGACAACTGACAACTGACAACTGACAACTGACAACTGACAACTGACATTGACAGCAATAACAAAATTAATAATAGTGTAGCAGTCTATAAATATATAAATTCGTGAAATACACTTACTTATGTTGTATCTGCCTCATAGATCTTTTTCCATAACACCCGCCTAATTCCAAAAAACAATTTCTCCCAAACCTTCCACCTAGTATTAGTGAACTGGATTCTCTTTCTGAAAATAAAACATAATCTTAAAAAATCTTCAAATTCAGTTTAGTGTGAAATCAAGGTTTAGGAATGTTCCCGTTCCCCACTTCCGATCAAATCAATAGACTAGCAAGAAGCGACACTTGAATAATATGATAAATTCTTGAATTATTTTCTGCATCAACCCCTTCATTAGCAGGTCTGCGAGCTGTAATTGAAAATTTTAAACAACGAGGTGGTTGTGAGCTGAACACTCTCCCTTCGACCTCTTATGATATAAATGTTTGTAGCATGTCTATTGACCTGTTACGTAAATTGTAAGTTTGTTAGGGTCAATAATACTATTCGTAGTAGAGTCCCAGTAGATCCAAGTCTAGATCGAGGAAAGTGGTTGAAGCTAGAGCAAGACAAGCAACGAAACCGTTGAGTTTTCCAATTCTATGGCAAAAATTTCCATCAGCTAGCTTCATAGAGATACTACAAATAGAGACAACAAGCCAGCTTCGAGCCCGTCAGCAAATAAGAGAGAGATAGAAAGTAGGAGGTTTATGCTGTCTTTCTCTAATAGCATGTATGCTATATATACACAAACAAAGACATAAAAACCTTTGATAGTCTGTCTCTTTCTCTCTTACTGGAGTTCCTACGGACAATCCTACTTACAGAGCGCCCTACGGCTTGTTGCCTCTATATGTAGTATCTATATGGCTAGGTTACCAAAATTATTTGATGAAGTGTCTATTTATGACTACTTGATTTCATCTTGCATAGTAGGGAAGGAAAATTGTAATTCTTTGGATAATTATGAAGAAAATGAGCCGAACATTGCTGATTACAGTACAGCTAAACCTTTTAAAAAAGGAAAGCTATGCAGGGTGTCAATTTTAAAACTTACAATGGGCTGTTACTCGTGAACGAAAAGAGATTTAAACAAAACCGTTTCTATGGGTAGAGAGGGGAAACTACAATGACATGAGAGAAAACGCAGCCTCATCAACCCAGTATGTCCAACCTACAAAAATTTTAATGGCAGCTTTCCCACTTGTGATACGTCGTTGGAAAGCCCATGTTTGGCCAGGGGTATTAGGAGATTCTGTGATTGGTCCCTTGTTTATACCGGGAAATTTAAATGTACCTCGATATGCTGGAGACCATTATTGAGCCCTTAATTGTTCTTGAATTACAGAAAAACAGGACGGCGATGGAAATCCAGCTATAGATGAAAATTTGTTGCACTTCCAGCAATCTGGAGCACCTCCCCATTACGCAGTAGCAGTTAGGGGCTGGTTATACTATAATAATTATCCAAATAGATGGATTGGAAGGAGAGGTCCCATTGAGTGGCCACCTAGGTCACCATACTTACCACCAGTTGATTTTTTTCTGTGGGCTGACCTTAGGTTGGTTGTTTATAAAACTCAATCGACGATTTACGACGAAGAACTAGTCAAGCATGTCGTGATATCACTAAAGCAACATTTGCCAACGTTCGTGAAGAGTATCAAAATAGGTTTTACAAAACATCATACCTATTGTCATCTACCAACGGCCGCCTACATTTTGACAACGCTAATTTTGGCTGACGAACCTCTTGAAGAAATCAATCAACTTTTACAAAAGTTGTTTTAATACTTAAATTCAACAAGGTGATTATACCTTTCTCATCTTAGTTGTCTTCTATTATTTATATTCACATTTTTGTTGGTCGATGTCTAAAAGATAGTAGCGTCTTCAAGATTCTTATAGACTTATAACTCTCTGATATACCTAGTGCAAAAAATGAAGTTTGAAATGAATATAATTATACAATTTCATCTTTATTCTTGTAAAAACTTTTATTCAACAATATATTCCATCTACATCAAAAAAATTAACAACCAATATCGCAAGGCATTGCGTCTCTTCCAAGCAAATTGTTTCCTCCTATACTATCGAGCCCTCTGTGTCGATAACCATCAGCTCCGATATCTCTTCCAAGCAAATGAGATCCACCAATACTATCAAGACCTCTACCAATAAGTCCATCACCTCCAATATCTCCGGAAATTTCTCTTCCAAGTAAATTGTTACCTCCTATACTATCTAGACTTCTATCTAAAAGCAACTCCCAACCAATTTCTTCAGGAATATAGTATTTACTAGCAAGCTGATTTTTTCTTAAGTTGTACAAAGTTCTTTCATTTTCCAATCTGTCTAAGGCTCTTCCTAAAAGATTACCTCCTCCAATAGTGTCTAGTGAGCTTGATGCAAAAAGACGAACTGAAAAACGAAAGGAATTTCAAGTTTTGGAAATATCGCTTGGACGTGCAATAATATATAAGTACTTACTCAAGTAAAGCTATGTACACAAACATAAACACAAATTTTTACAAATATAATATATACAATTATAATACAATTTACTGTGTGGAACCTACTCATATAATACAGTTTGTACAGTTATTCGGAGGGTATAGTTTTCAAGAGTTTTTATATACAGTACAAGGGAGGAAGAAGTTTTCTAGGAGATATTATTCAGAAGTACGAATAATACAGTCGGATCTTTATTGAGCGCCTTTTCCTTGTAAAATAGTTTTAACAGGGAAACTAGAGAAAAGAAAAAAGATCAATACTTTACTTGTAGAAGCTGAGAATAATTTTTTTTGGCTGGAGACGCCTTTCATAGTAGACTCCGCTGCACAGCAGTATCTATTGTATATTAAAATATCTGGAAAACCTTCAAAGAATTCCACATTATGTTTTATTTAAACTATATACCAAAACGATAAATACAAAATGTAAAAATGTTACGCTACTGATGTGAAGTCGAATGTCAATTTTACAATGTGTCGTTGGTTTTGACAGCAAGTTCGCGCACACGACTGCAACTTCAAGTGGGCTCTTCTTGCGTGAAACGGAGTCTGGCATAGAAGATGGTTGTGGCAACTTATAAAAAAAATAATCACGACAATCCCTATTCTCTTTCGTGCAATTGTTCAAAATTGTCAATTTCTGTTACATTCTTGCCACAATATATAGCGAGTTTCACAAGACGACTTGCAATAAAGGTCATTTTAGATTAGACAATTTCTTGTGCAATATTTAGTTCAAGTCTTGGAACAATTCAAATTGTTAAGTCTAAAATTAAAAATTGTATTAAAAATGGTCTACCCTGTCAAATTGTGGAAGAAAATAGAACAGGTTCTATCTTCTGTAAGTTCCTTGTGGCATTATTTATTATTTTTTTTATTATTTTTTGGGAATCAAACCACAATAAAGTTATTTATTTCCTTTTATTTCGACGTTTCGGTAGCGTTCCAGCTATCGTTGTCAAGATTAACTAGTGATAATAGTTATTTATGTACCAAGGCTATAAATAGATGTTTATGCCCTGAGGACGACGTCTTACGAAGCCGAGGGCTGTTTATGTTTATGCCTGCGGTACATACAATAATTTTTGGTCCCTATATGACACAACGAAAAAAATCTGACAACTAGACAATCAATAATATTTTGAAGCTTAAGACTACAGAACTTTGTTGTCAAATTTCATTAAGGTCCATTCATAGTAGATCACACCTCTGGTGAAATGTGAAATAAAATCTTTTATTTTATGACATTCTAACGATATGATAGTCTACTAGAAATGGAATCCAGTGAAGTGGTTTGATTCCCAAAAAAAATGAGAAAGAACAGGTTCTATTTTCTTAACAATTTGATTTATTGTTTTTGTTTCTGTTTCACGATGAAAATGTCATTAATCTTGATAATTTGAGGTTATGTATTAAAGTGGTTGAAAAATATGTCTTGGATAAACGAGAGATTGAAATGTTGATTGAGGAAATCTTAAAACATGCTTGTTTGTTCAATGTAAAACACTCCTTCTCCTCTGTTTTAAAGTTAATATTCGTTTAGTGACATGAGCAGCCTTGCAAACTAATAAATATTTCAAATTTTCCGGTTCCATAACTGAAGAAAAGTTATATTTATCTTATCATCAATCAAACCACTGCGCAGAATCTTGAACTAAATATTGTTCAATAAATTGGAATAGTCTAAAAAAATAGCTTAAGACAATTGGCCAATATTTCACACAAGAAATCTATTCCAAATATTGTTCCAAAACGAAATATTGCACGAAAATTGTCTAATCTAATATGACCTTTAGACGTATCTCAAAAATTAGAGCTGACATCTGTCACTGTCATACAATAAGTGAGGTTAGGTTGGGTTTTTTCACCTTTATTGGGTAATATACCAGGGAATAATTTATCTAGTGTACATACAGGGGGCAACAAGTAGAAATGTAGAAATGTCCACCTACCATGGACGTACAAATGAATATCCAAAAGGCATCGATTGAATTGTTCAAATTTCTATATCTTGGACGTACGTAGAAATTTCCTAACAAGATATTTGGGATATAAAAGATTGGCATATATTTTTAAATTGAAATCATTAGCCTCTTGTTCTCTAGTTTCATCCTAAAATTTCTTAATTAATTAATTTTTGACTGTATTTATACATGAAACACTCATAGTCCTTTGTAAATATTGTGTATTCTTCTGTTGAGCGTGTACATAAATTAGTAAATATTGATAATTGGGTAAAACACAGCTTTCTTTTTTAAAATAAACCTTATTAAATATGAATATTTTAAATCTGAAAGAGATTTCATTTGCAAAAGTTAATAATTAAAAAGTCCAATACACAAAGAAGCAGAATATTAATAATAATAATACAACTGAAAGCAAAGTGTTCAGAGGTAGTTTATAAAGCAATTTAACATAGAATCAACAAAAATAGAAACCCAATCTTATTTTCTATGGACTGTCCCTTTTGAGCTACATTAATATACACAAGATCACACCTAAATATTGAAAAGCTATTTTGTGCTGAGCTGATTTCTCTAAGAGAATAATTCTAGATTTTGACTGACACACAGTTTTTGTGAACTAATAATACTTACTGGTTTTAACTCGTTCTTTGAAAATTTATGAAAGTACAAGAAGAACAAACGAAAAAAGAGTAACTTTGTCTTCAATATCGTCATATTGTAGGACTTTTATCAAGCTCAATGATTACAATTCATTGTGTTTCTACCGAATCTGTCTTAGCGAAGTTAGTTAATTTTACAAAGAAAATCATTCTGGTGAATGCATTATACAGTAAAACTAGTGAAATAGTCGGACACAAAAAAGAAAATCCTTTAATTAACCAATGAATGGAGTTTACAACAGTCTCTCGTAGGAAGAATAAAATGAAGACACTAGTAGAATGGTCAGATTAGAAGTAATAGAATTTTTGGATTTCCTATAAGAATATATGCTTTGAGAGTTGCAGAATGTGTATTCTAGAAACAAATAGTATTTTTCCCATTGGTCTTTTGAGAGTTCTCTACTGAAATTATGCCTTTGAAAGTGCTTTGGATCTAACTCCTTTCGTTGTAACTTTTTTAGAAAGTAAGTTCCAGGACATTAAAGAGTTGTAGAAAATAAGTTAATTGAAGCTTAAATTTAAACTTAAAATTTGATATAAAACATGTTTATACGCGTTTATTGACTTAAAAGTATGTTTATAAAACTGGAAGAGTCTTTGCTTTTACCTTTGAAACTCTAAAAAGTAATGCAGGTATATAAATAGTTATAAGCCTCAATTAAATTGTAATTTAGATAATATTTTTGGTTTTCAGTGAACACATATACAGTAAATTACATTTTTTGAAGTAACATCTCTTCGTTGGAAGCTTCGACAAACTTTACATATTTCAACTGCCATGGAAAGTGTAAAGTATTTATATTTAAAGCTGTGACAACTGTGTATGAACAGATATAAATATATTGGTGCTAGATACTTAAAAAAACTATCAATATATATACAATTAAGTAGTTTTTACTTCTCGGACATATATTTTACTTACTTGGACTCCTAGCAGGTTCTTGTTTATATAGAGATATCTGGAACAAACATGAAAATCATTATCTAATAACAAAATATAAATGTTTTTATACATTTTTCATTCGATAAATAAACGATAAACTTGCGTAATTTCTGTTATTCTGTTCATCTATCCGTTTTGAATTGAGGTTGAAGGAAACTTCTTATTTAAGTTAGGAGTTCATTTAAATTTAGAAAATGTCAAATACACCTGTAAGTGAAGCGTTTAATGAACTGCAAAGTTATTTATAATTGCCCTCTATAATATAATCAATCAGTAGAAAAATGGGTCTGGAAAATTTAATTTAATACGAAAATAAGTGTTAATAATAGTAACTATATTATTCAACAAGCATATAATGATGGCTATTATTCACTAAGGGGAGTCGAGAGGAGTTGATTTACATAAATACCAAAGTGAATAATACCCATTATATACCTTCAATATAGGTCCTGTTTATCCACGTCATGTGACCTGTCAATTATCCACAACTATTAGGGGGCATTTTTCGAGATTTCTTGATCACCCTTCCACCCTTGGTTAGATGTAATAAGTTATTCATCGACCCCCTCCGCTAATTTTACATGAGAATATTCAAAATTTGTGTTTTGAAAAAAAAAATTTTGGGTTTATCAAAAAAACAATTTGCCCAATTACTTTTATTACAGACACGTTTTTTATTTCAAAATTAACTCAAATTGTACGCAAGTATACATTGTTTTATGCTATAAAAAACCTCTCCCTCTCCACACCAAATGAGAATTGGTAATATTCGGTTCGATCCCCCCCCCTGAACAACTACGGTAATTAATGGATGAAATAGTCCTGGGCAAAAGTTATTTTGAGTTATTTTGTTTAAGGTCTAACTATCACATTGCAGGAGTTACGCGTTTTTTACTTTTCTGTACAGAATTTGATTTTAAGCTTTCAAAATTTTACTTGGACGAATTATAAAATAAAAATCCTTCTGGTTATTTAATTGTAAATTCTTTCCCAGTGAATCAATCTTTTAAAATTTTAGTCTAATAGTCATGGTTTTGTGGTATTTACAGTACTTTATGAATTTAAATGTGTTTTTTAGAAAAAATTTTGAAGATGAAAGCTTTATTTTATCAAGAAAACTAAATCCAACCAAATCCCCGTTCTCAAGTAAAAAAAGTTTTTTTGTTGGAAATTTAAAACGAAGGAATAAGTGTGGAAATATTTCATGTTTTGACATTTTCTCAGTCAAGTCTCTTAATGCTTTGAACCAGGGACGTATATAAGGGGGAGGGGGTTTGGGGGTTCAAACCCTCCCAATAGAAAATACAATAAAGGTACGATAAGTTTTTATTAGCATACTGCCGCAATATGAGTATTCATCGGGATGTGGCAATAGAAATAGATTCCTCAACAATTGAGAATAAATTAGCTGAAGAGGTTAAATTTTCTTTTGTGAGATTGATTTTCTGTTTTAATAAAAGCTTCAATTTTCAATCATCTATCACTTTTTAAAATAGGTGCTCCCAAATTAATATACAGGTAACATCTCGGGTGGTATGGGAATGCGGCGAAGAACTTAGAAGACTGGCGACTCGGATCAGTGTAACACTGGATGGGTCCCAGGTCACAAAGGAATCGCTGGAAATGAAAAACCTGACGAACTTGCAAGAGCAGGATCGTCAACACTGATGAACGGATCCGAACCATCTGTGGGCATCCCCAGATGCTCCACTAGGTCATGGTTAAAAGGGTGGGTAAAAGAACAATCCATAAAAGGAAGGAATTTATGAAAGAACCATCAGAAAAAGTAGCAAAAGAACTGCTCTCAATGAGCAGGAGCAAACTACGCACCATAACGGGGCTTCTTACGGGACACTTTCCCACAAAGGAGCACTTGAACAAAATAGGGCTGTATAACGGAGACCTCACATGCAGGAGATGCAAAAAAGGCACTGAAACAGCTCTGCAAACATTATGCAACTGTGACAAGCTGGACCACAGGAGGCAAAAACTAAATGGAAGACCCCAAATGACTTCTACTACCAACCAGTAAAGAACCTGTATAGGCTAATACAGGGAACGGATTGGCTGAATAGGCTGTAGTCAGAATGTTAGGAGAATCCACAATAAGCCCAAGAGACTGAGGTGGTGCCGGCGAAGGGACGGCTCCTTTAAAAAATATATATACATGGTTATAACCATTTCAGCAGAAGGGGACAAAACGGAAAACGATGTTTAAAAATACTTTTAGATGTAGCCAAGCCAATTTATTTCTTGAACTTGAAAAATTGCTTTAGGTCGTGGCACTCGATTTTTTTTGCCTTAGGCGGCGCCTTCAATAAAGCTTTTCCCTTCTCAACCTATCAGATGAAATAAACCAAAACCCTTCCCATATAAAAGCTATAGCTACGTGACTGCTTTGAACTATCTATTCAAAATCCACTTTTATATGTAAAATTTTTCCCTGAATCCTTAGGAAATTATTAGAACGTCCTAATTTTTTAAATTGTCGAGTTATGAGTACCTTTTGTTTTGAGAATTGAAGGTGAAAGGATGATTTTATCGAAAAATTAACTCGACCAGATTTCTCATCTCAAAAAACTCCATTCGTCACTTTTCAAGTAAAAAAAATTATGGAATCTTTCGCGAATTTACATTTTCTACGTTTGTGTTTTCATTTCTGCTTGCCAGTTTGGTTTAACAAGCACGATCCTGATAATCTTAATCAAAATATGGAAACAAACTCTTTAAAATATATCACACTCATATGACGTTTGTCATGAACCGGCCTGCTAGTAATAATTATCTCCCCTAATCACAAACCAGAATGGTTGTTTAAATCGTGCAAATATCTCAACCCTGTTTAACTTAGAAGTGTAATTCAATGTCTGTCGTGGCATATAGCCAGTAAGTAGTTGTTGCTTCTTAGTTAGTAAACAGCCTGCTCTTTAAAAAGTAATTCTCAAATATGTAAGTATTTAAATTATTATGTTTGACATCTATTGATAACAAGCTTTACCAAAATGACAATTCACCCTAAAATTAAATCCTCCTACGTTTCTTAAATTTCCAAAAGAATATCCAAACAATAATGCCAATGAAATTGTTAAAAATACTCATTGTTATGCTCTATTAATTCGTTGAACCGTTTTGTGATTATTTCGTAAATAGATTCATTTGGAAACGTCGAAAGTATTTACAGAATGAATTACGAATCCATTTTGTTACGTTAAGTTGTTACCTCTTGACAGTGTCCATGTCAGGATATAAAATTTGTTACACAGTATTTATTTTTTATTGATCTACCAGCATGAAAACGTCCATATATTTTTCATATACAGTGTTAGTTATGTCGGTGACAACATACTTGTTTAAGTTTGTGTAGATTTATTCCAGTTTTCTGGAATAAATAGTATGATAATAATGCCTAATAGTATGATTATTTTAGAACTGAAATGTTTGGCTGGTGAAATAATACTCAGATACTACGGATCTGTTACTGTTTATTGTATAATGAAGGATTCATAAACTTTTATCACTAAATCCTCACAATCCTAGTTGAGTCAACGAAATATTGTGAAATATACTTTATTACCAGCAAAAGAAAACCATGAATGCTATGTATGCTGTGGCTTTGTTTAAAAAAATATTGCAGGAACACATTCAAAATAAATATGTTACTGTATCATAAATCCCTGGTTTTATTACAGTTTCCATAAAAATATATAACTTACCTTAAAGCTTTTTGGTCAGTGTTTGCATAATAGAAATTTTTATGGTGAATTTTGGCATTACCTTCACCTCAGCGTTCATTGGTTTTGACAAAAAAGAAGATGAAAAAATGTGATTCTCAACACCTTGTATCTTCGTGAATATTCACTTAATTATATATGTATATAGTTTTTCTGAAAACAGCTCTGCAATGAAATTCACTAAAGGGTACCTGACAGGCAAGTGATTGGGCTTTATTATGACAATAATCAATCGCAAAATAAAATTGATATTCATGTAGGATAATTTTGAAAAAGCCATGTTTCCAAGTTGTAAAATGTATACATAGCTCCTCACGTAAGTTATGAGACAAATTGGAAATTAAGTTTGTCAAAACATCATTCAGTTTTTGAAAAATTTGTGGTTTGAGTGGTCAACTAAATAAATTCTTAGATAAGTTAGTAATAAACAAAATGTTCGTATCCTTATTTTATTAGAATGAATACTGAAGAGGTAGCTGCTCGAGGGAACTTAATTTGAGCAGCTTTTTTAAAAAGAACAATATTTTAATTTTTAAATTCCCCACTTACTGAGGTTCTTTAATCTAAAGTTTCAATTATTATTGTGCCTACCTATACAATTTATATATTTTTAAAATAATTTCTGGTGTTTTTCTTCTAGTATTCAAGCAAGAAATGTTAATAATAAATACTTATATTTTTTTAATCTACTTAAAAAATCAGTCCAAAGTCCAAAGCTTTTTTTATTTTAGTAATTATCATTATTATATTACGATTATCATTGTGCCATTTCACATTAGCTATACATATTACAGTTATTAAATAATTTTTCATGGTTTTCTTCAATTATTCAGAAATTTCAATATAATTTAAATAAAAATGAAAAAAAGACTAAACTTTTTTTTTATTTAAATTTGGTTATTTCAGTACTGAATTTTTTTGTTTAGATAAAAATATGGACAGATGTAAAATTAAATTATGTTTAAATAAAAAAAATGATTCATAATTATTACACATATAAAAAAATGTTTTTAACATTTTCTTAATATACAGTTTAATCCAGCTATGGAGTGAAAATTAATATTGTTCCCTTTTACATTATCTATAAATATTACAGATTTATTGAGTAATTTTCCATGTTTTTCGTCAATTATTCAGGAAAGACTATTTGAGTTTAATAAAAAATAATAATTATAGATTTTATTATTATTATGGAACTGTAATATTTTTTTTTTAAATTAAATTATTTTCAAGCTAAAACAAATTTGTAGTGAATAAATCTCCTTTCAAATTATCATACGATTTAAAGTAATTTTATAAAAATATCCAAAAAAAAAATTCAATCCCAAAAATAAAGCTTCAATTAATAATTTAATAAGAATTAAATATATTATTTGAGCTGAACCTACTTAAAATCACTACATACCATCAACAATATTCCAATTTAATTTTAACTAAAAAAATAAAATTGATAAACCAAAAAATATTTTCCAAAAATTTTAATGAACCGCCAAAAAACATATAAAATGTAATATGTTATTTTCCAAAAAAATGTCTTACCTCTTTGGGCGCACACTGAACGCAAATAAAAAATAAAGCGGCAACAACCGCAAAAAGCACAAGAAATGACCGCATTATACAAGTCTAGTTGAAGAAAGCTTGTGGCGCTCACCATATCCAACGAAAGCTTTTATATTCAGAGTTCTTATCCCGATTTCAGGAGTAGGGATGACTCCTGTGTCACTCTCTTCCTCAGTTTCTACGCTACGTCATTCCTGATAGAGATAATAGAAAATACCAGCGCAGGTGCTTGTTTCCTTTCTGAAAGCTTTTTGATAACATTTTTATTTTCAATATTGACATTTATTGTCACTAACAATCACTGTAATTATTTGATTCAACGCCTATTTTACCTGTTTTAGTGATATTACTATCTACTTTCAGAGAAATCACCTACACATACTGCCAAGAAATGTTATAAATATATAAAATACCATAAAATGATATAGCTCAATAAACAATTATATTAAAATATATTCAGAATGGAAAGATTTATTTTATACGCAACTCACAATCAAAAGCAACAACAATTAAAGGGACTTTTAGTTAATGTAAATTTGAACCTGATGAAAGCTACTGATGATCTATTCTCAAAAACGGTACAATCAAGAGCACAAAAAGCCTAAAAGCTGAGGATCCGAAGTCTCAATTAAAGCCTTGAAGCCAAGCAATCAATCACTCTAAAAATGTTTTCCTCACTTCGGTAAACCGTTAGTTCGTGATGTTCTTAGGAAGAAACTAGGAAATATTTAAGAAAATTCGTAGATGTAAATTTATCAAGTAGCATTAAAATAAGGCGCTTAAAACTTAATTAATCAAAACAACTTGATGTATATTACTATACGTAAGAATATCTTGAAGAACGTTTGGGTTGAACTGAATCTTCGTACCATTACCTACCCATGTTATTTACCTACTTCCATTCCAGAAGCTTCGTGTCTTCTATATAGGCCACCTGGAGGAATCTTCAGTAGTTGTGATGGTTGAATTATTTTCTCTCCAAAGTGCTTCCGTCTCATCCTTGTAAATTCTCACAGAAGCAGAGTATATTAGTAGGTGTTTCATCGTAGAGTTCACATTTTCTGCTCATAGGTTCACTAACATTGCCAATCCTGTGCAGATGCTTCCTCAGGATACAGTGTCCTGTCATCAAAATTCTCTTACCAAGTTTCAACAGCCAACATTTTTGTTTTTCAGAATACATGACTCGAGACCTCGTTCCAGTTCGAGCATACCTCGAACACAAGAAGGAGAGCAAAGAAATAGTGATAGCATCGTGCTACTTTGATGGAGAAGGGCCTGCACCACCCCCAGAGGTACAAAAGCTGTGAAGTACTGTGAGGAGAAGAGACTACCTCTACTTCTAGCATGTGATGCCAACGCACACAACACCGTTTGGGGCAGTAGCAACACCAACAAAAGAGGTGAGCAACTTTTAGAATATATCCTTAATAAAAACCTTAATATCCACAATGTAGGGAATACCCCCACATTTGTAACAAGGGCAAGGCAAGAAGTTTTAGATGTCACACTGGCAACACAGGATCTAAAACATATAGTAAAAGATTGGAGAGTATCGGGTGAACCATCTCTCTCCGATCATAGTTAACATTCAAGTTAGAACTAGGCATACCTGAGGTAAGCCTCAGGAGAACACCAAGAAAAACAGACTGGGACAACTATAACACCTGTCTGAAAAGAAATCTAGCACATATCCAGAGAAAAGGAAGGGCTAAGCACCATCTCGACCTGGACAATGAGCTAGAGGATCTGAACAGGGCAATAATCGATGCGTTTAAATCGAGCTGCCCTTTTCAAAAACAACGAAGCAACAAAGATGCACCCTGGTGGAACAATCATCTGTCAGAACTAAGATCTCAAACCCGGGACCTTTTTAATAAAGCAAAACTCACCGGAGACTTGCAGAGATTCACCGAGGTGAGAAACACCTACTACAAGGAAATTAGAAAAGCTAAAAGCAATAGCTTCAGAAAATTCTGTGAAGATATAAACACAACACCTGCTGCGGCAAGACTTTACAAAGTTATGGCGAAAAGTAGGGTCAAAACAGATATGGCTTTGAGAAAGCCATATGGTGAATAAACCGAAAATGAGGGGGAAAGAGTTCGACTCTTACTAGAAACTCATTTTCCAGGGAGTACCCCAAATAGGGGAGATAATCCTATCGAAGTTCACAATAGGACTTCAAGAGAAAGTATTACAATGGCCAAACACATTTGTAGTAACGATAGGTTGAAATGGGCCATGAACACCTTTTCACCTTTCAAGGCACCAGGGGCAGATGGAATTTTCCCAGCATTGCTCCAGAAAGGACAAGACGAAATTCTACCGCATCTGATTAGAATTAGTCGAAGCAGCTTAGAACTGGGTTATATACCTGAAGCATAGAGAAGGGCAATAGTAACCTTCATTCCAAAAACTGGAAAAAGGGACACAACAAACCCCAAATCCTTTAGACCAATTAGTCTAACATCGTTTGTACTCAAAACGATGGAAAAGGCTATTGATAACCATATTAGAACCGAAATTCTAGAAAGACTACCTCTCCACCCATGTCAGCATGCTTACCGGGCAGGCAGATCTACGGAGACTGCACTGGTACACCTGATGGAGGATATCCGAGGTGCTCTAGACAACCAAGAAACTGTAGTATGTGCATTTTTAGACATAGAAGGAGCTTTTGACAATACTCCACATGAGGCAGTCAAAAGAGCATTGAACAGAAGAGGTATAGACAGCACAACATCCAAATGGATGTCGGAACTGCTCACCACAAGAATAGCAGAGACGAGGACGAGCAAAGACAGTGCCTCCATCTGCACTACCAGAGGTTAACCACAGGGAGGAGCATCATCCCCATTAATGTGGAGTCTGACGGTTGACGAACTCCTGTGTGGTTTGACGGATCTCGGAATATCCTACCAAGGAAATGCCGACGATATTGTCATAACAGCCAGGGGGAAATTCGAAAACACCCTTTGCGATATTGTACAAAAGGGTCTGAACTATATAAATACCTGGTGTAGGCAAGTGGGACTTAGCATCAACCCCACTAAAACCATCCTGATAGCCTTCACTAACAAAAGAAAACTCAACCTCAAAACCATAAAACTTGATGGGAACGAGATTGAATGGAGACAAGAAGTCAAGTATCTGTTTAACTCTAGACAGTAAACTCCTGTGGAACAAACACGAAAAGGAGATTACATACAAGGCAAAAATGGCTATAATGTCGTGCAGGAAATGGGCGGGAAGAAACTGGGGCTGTAACCCAAAAATCCTAAGCTGGATGTACACTGCCATAGTGAGACCAATCATCACTTATGGAGCCATTGCGTGGAGTAGTAGAACTAGCCTATTGACGACGAGAGAAAACCTCTCCAAAATTGAAAGCTTGGGAAAAACCCCAAGTATCTTTCGAGCGGAAATCCACGCCATAAGAAAGTGCGCTCAGTTCAATATTGATAAAGGATACAGAAGACAAAGGATTATCATAATGTCGGATAGTCAAGCAGCCATTAAGGCACTGAGCTCTTGTGTAATCAGTTCCAAAATGGTGTAGGAATGCCTAGACAAACTCAATGAACTAGGCGAGAATAACATAGTCACCATACTATGGATTCCAGGACACACTGGAATAGAAGGAAATGAAATAGCAGATGAACTAGTAAAGAGGGCGACTGAAATACCTTTCTGGGGGACTGAACCCTTTTGCGGAATCAGCCCCAATTTAATATTGTAAGAAATAAGTAAAGCCGAGAAAAAGAGAAGATCTGACCATTGGAAAGATCTAGTAGGGCTTATACAATCAAAGACTCTTCTGGGTGACTACAACCTGTTGAGTTCAAATGAATGCATAAGTTAAAGTGAAACTGCGCTAAGAGTTTTAACAGGGATCCTAACCGGACATTGTTGCCTGAATGGGCACCTGAAAAAGCTCAAAATAGTGGAGAAAGAAGAATGTAGATTTTGTGGCATGGAAGGAGAAACCTCCATCCACATACTTTCCAACTGCACAGCACTTCAGAATCCTAGAGCACAGCACCTGGGTGATTATTGGATAGAAGAGGAACATTTACTTGAGTTGAAGCCTGCAGATATCCTAAAGTTCCTCCGTGAAATAGGACTAAAGGAGCTACTGGTTTCTGAGACTCTCCTCAGAAACTAAGTTGAAGCGAAGGGGCACAATAGATCTTTTAGGTCTCAGTGAATGTCATCCCAAAAATATACATACATACAAAGACAACGCGATCTATTCTAGGTCTGCTGCGTATTGGACGACCCTCATTGAAATGTTAAGGGGGAACATAATACGCCTCGCTCAATCTTATCCACTTGACTAGGTCATTCAATATTCACGTGATTTTATTTTCGTGGGGTTTTTCTTGAGAACTAACCGATTTATATTTTTATACTTCAACCATATAAAAGTTACATTTGAAAAAATAGATCAATTATGTTACCTTTATAAGTTCCTGCGGTGTTATTCGATATAATTTAAGATCCCTAGCTAGTCGCTCCATTACACATTTAAATTCTAACTTGGCATCTAATTTGCTAGAAGTTTTCGTACGAATTTTATGTCTTGCCCATGCAAGCATCGCTTCAAATTTACGAACTTCAACTACTTCTAAATTCCTAGAAAAATATAAAATATAAAGTGGCTACCATTTTGTGAATTTTTTTTTAAATATTATAACGAACAGCAGTGTCTACTTGCTGCCCAGCTCCAATAGAATATTGGAAGGAACTAAAGTCTTTTCTTTTATCAAAAATAATAGTTATTTATCTACGATCAGCTTTAAAATTAGGTATTTACGAACCAAAAAAAATGTGTGAAATCATACATTATACGTACGTTAAAAAGCGTGCGTAAATGACCAATGCTTTTTAAATGGGGTTTTCATTTTAACACTGTTTTTAAGCTACGTAATGATCGAGTTGCCTTGAATTTGAATAAACCAGTTTCCATTGGAAATTACTTCCAAATTTTAAAATAAAATTCAAATTTCAATGCACTTTCCTACCACCACCCGAGGATTTCCGAACGCTACCCATGATACGTGTGATGTCATACAATTTGTTTACTTTTGTCAATATGGCCGGTATTGCATTAGGTTCTCCGTAGTTTTGTGTTTATATTGTATTTTAATTAACTATTAATTGCTTCATCGACATAAAAATATCTTTTATATTTTTGTTAGAGACCATTACGTGTTTGTGTGTGCTTTTTTTATTTCTAAAAGTCAACGTAAAGTGGAAAGTGGACATAAATATTCGATATTTTCGAGGATATCTTAAGACTTGAAAGAAAATATTTTGTCTGAAGTTTTAATAGACGCTGATTTACACTCTGGAACAATGCAATACTTGGAATACAAAGTTTTTTTTTGGCTTTATCCATTTTTAAAGTTTCCAGAAACAAATCAGGTCACAAAAACTCAGAGCATGATACACGAATAAGAACGTAAACAAATCGAGTGACGTCAACGGATGGGGCAGCCATCTTTATGACGTAAAACGCGTTTTGGCGGACTTTCAAATTTTATGATTTTTAAAGTCGTTTTAAAAGTAGAGTTTATATTTTTTTGAAAAAATAGGCATGCAAGGTGTTAAGAGACCTGATAAAGCGTCAATTCTCACCAATAGCAAAATTTATGTTTGTACCCTATTGTCCTCATTTTACTGTAAATATGAATTTAAATAATTAGATCGTTGTGCACCTATATATTTGTTTATGGAAAATTCATTTTTATGTTTTTCAACCCCTTCAGAGCACATTTTTTTATTTTTTCTTCATGTGGTCGTAGTTAAAGTTTTGTATGACACTTGTGCGTGAAGTTATACTTTTGCGCACTCGTTGCGAAAAAGGCACTCGCTACGATTGTGCCTTGCATTTTCGCAACTCGTGCGCAAAAGTATAACTTCACGCACTTGTATCACGAATAACTATTATGCGTGAAGTTGAAGTTGCGAAAATGCAAGGTACAAGTGCCTTTTTCGCAACAAGCGCCTTTTTCGCAACGAGTGCGCAAAAGTACTTCACGCAGACAAGTGTCTACAAAACTTTATCTACGACTACATGAAGAAAACATTAAAAAACGTGCTATGAAGAGGTTAAAAAACATAAAAATAAATTTTCTATTAACAAATATATATACAAAACGAATTCTAATTTCAGGTGGTGTGCAATACGAAGAAATGCATTCTTCTCGAGGTTCTTCCATTTAAAATAAGTGTACCTAATTAAAATTTTAAATTTAACAGAAAATATTTTTCACTATGTCTGACACTTCTGTCAAATTTACTGACAGCACAAAAGTTTATACAACAAACGACTAAATTCAAGGCAACTCGATCTTTACGTTAAAAGAGTGTTAAAATGAAAACCCCATTTAAAAAGCATTATTGGTCATTTACGCACGCTTTTGGGTGTTATAATGAAAGTCCCATATAAAAAGCGTTGTTCATTTTTACGCACGCTTTTTAACGTATGTATAATGTACGATTTCACACTTTTTTTTTTGTTCGTAAATGACTAATTTTAAAGGTGGTCGTAGATAAAAGTTACATTATAGTTTGAGGGCATTCGCATTGTCATAATGATAAAAAACAGCCAGCGCAAGCCACAGTTTAAAAACCGTGAGTAAAGTCCAGCGGAATAACGAACCTATTTCGCGCTGGGCCATACGAACGTGCTCCGCGAGCTCTTTCAAACAACCGAGCTGCACACTTTTCACCCTTAACGGTCTAAAACTAAGCCGTGACTTTAACAGGATAGATGTCAAAATAATACTGTTATAACTCCTTACAAATTTAAGAATTACCTGCACATAATCATCTGGACCATGGATTCGCTCAAATTAAGAAATTCATTAGTATGAAACAAAGTCGAAGCTCTCGTTTCCACGAAGGCGAGTATCATATTCACTAATTCAGACGCTGACGTATATCTCCAATAATAATTTTCTAATGAACACAACATACAACAAACAACTTCTATTCTCAAAAATTGTTTGGCGTGATGAAAGCACGCTTGTAAAAGTTCAGGGAGATCGTAATGTTCAGCTGCGCAAATAAGGCCCGGTATAGTCGAACACGTTAAGGGACAAGAACCGGTGTGAAGATAATCCAAAAGGATCCTGAAGGTGTCAGCGTCGAATTCTATAATAGAAAATTCCGTTTGAGCTAATTTCGCCCTATCCACCTTTTGGGCATCAGCACACACGCTTAATCTGGGAACTGGGAGCTGGGATAAAGATGGTTTTTCTTTACCGTCCTTATCTTTACCTTCTTTATCTAAAATAGGAATGTGTTAATAAGTAGATAAAACAAAAATGAATTTAATACTTGAACAATCTTGACTGCTGGTCCATTTTTTTTTGTCATCGGCTGACAGTTGTTGGGCGTTATGCTTCCTGATAGATCTTCCCCAGCCAGCGGTAATCGTTCCTAGTCTTGTGAATGCTCTTTTGACCATTGGTGAACTGGGAACGCTTTTTGGTCTAGTGGATTCAATATCGGGAACTTGGAGGAAATTGCTACTCTTAGGACGGGCTTGTTGAGGACTTAGCAGCGTTGGAACAGGTCTAGCTAAAAGCTCTGCCACAGGAACTTGAGGAGAACCAAACCCGGTCTGTATTCCGTATAACATTTCTTGGAAAACTCGACTCCGAACCTTAAGAAACATTAATATTATTACTTATTTTATTACAGTTTTCTGTAAATAATTGGCATCTTATGGTGGAATTCTGAAAACATCTGTAAGATCTATAAGCCGAAATCTGTAAGACTTACAGGAAATGCGATTCTAACCCCACCTGTTACTTACAGATTCGTAAATATTTACGGGCTGGACATCTGTCACTGTAAGCAGTAGAGGGTGTGGTACAGAGCGTTGTATTATTATTATTACCATTTTTCGTGTATTATTAGTTGAAATCTAACGAAGATACTTAGGGGATCAATTAAATCCGTTTAATGCCAGACAGGCATCTTGGACAAATGTTTCGGCTGCATGTACAAAAATAGTGTTCAATTCATAATTTAAGACCTCATGTTATGGAGAATAATTTAGGAATTCCCTTTGTATTGAAAGTAATAATAATCAATTCTCAGTCTTTTTACACTGCATTTAAATAATTGAGTCTTTAATTGCACCACTAGCTCTTCCAACTGTTTTATCAAATAATTGGGATCTAAAGTAGGATTTATAGTAATACTGTAAAAAATGTAATCATTTTCCATGAATTGTAAGTAGGTATAACTCCAATTGCTCTATAGACGTATTTTTGGTCCTTTTTCTTTTCACACCTCGTGCTCTACAAAATACGTATATTTTTATATTTAAATAGATAAATGACATGTTAAATATATTATTTCAGTAGTTTACTTATTCCATTCTTTTATTACAAAATGTAAAAATATCAATTAGTATTGAGATTATAAACAGAAGGGAAGTTGAAACCAATAAGGTTCCAGAAAAGCAAATTTTACAAATCTGGAAAGGTTCAAGTTACTGATCTCATATCTTACAGATTCTGTAGCTTATAAGTAGGTAAATTCTCAGAATCCCAACATTAGTAAAGCGTCTGGACGTGATATACCATTTTACAAAAATTCTATATCATTTGCGTATGATTAAATGTTTGCAAATGTTTGCCCGTAAGCTCAAATTGTTCTTCCCAATATTATTAGACAAAGCATTAGCTCACCCCTAATATAGCCCTGACTCCAACGAGTTTGATTTTTTGTTTTGATTGACCAACCATGAAGCTTATATCGAACAATTGGGCATTTGTTAAAGTATTGGCTTCGTTATTCAAGAACATTTTTGTAAAATCTTTGGCAATTTGATCATAATCTTCAAATTGATCACGCACACTATCCAATAAAGGCGACGAAGGGCGCATATGACCAATCGGCCTCCATGATCCTGTAATGTAAATATTTCAATGTATATTGATTTAAAATACGGTTTTCCACTCACCTCTTCTGTAAGGTTTCGGTATCTGCCCAGTTTCCGCATGATTTTGTAAATTGGCAACAATATCTTCCAGCATTTGGGATCTTGTCCTTTCCTGCATTCTTGCAAATTTCGGTGCTGAATAGCTAGCTCGTTCTCCATTTACAATTTTTGTTAATAACCATTCCCGAAACATTGGACCCTTATCAAATACACTTTGTTCCCATAAATAGGGTTTGTAGGCACCGACTTCGTCTCTAGTCACTACAGAGACCTCGTAGTGAGTCGGCTTTCGTTTTATTCGAGGCGAAGTTCGAACTGAAAGAAATTATTATACCGAGTGTCCCAAGTTATCGTATGCAGGCAATATCTCGCTTATTTGACAAGATAATTAATAAATAAAAAAACTGCATTGAATGGCATTAAAGTACCTTCCTAACGACTTATGAAAAAATGTTTTACATTTGACAGCCCGTAGTAGCTACCCCTGACTTTTTATTTTCAAATGGCACCCCCTGTATATTGTCATTGAAACTTGTGTGTCGTTCTATTTGGAATACAACGATAGCACATACTTGGTATTTTTCAATTCAAAAAACGAACAAAAAATTACAGCAAGTGCTCAAAATTACAAAAGTATTTCCTGCAAAACTCTTGCAAGCTGCAAAACTTGTTAAAAGTGTTGGTGTGCAGGCCCCGTCTGAATCATAGCTGATGTAACGATACGAGATGCTTCACAAATGCATTCTTTAAGATCCTCTAAATCAGGGGTTCCCAACCTTTTTTTGTCTACTGCCCACTTTAAGAATAAGTTATTTTTTAACGCCCCCCTTTTTAAACATACTTAAAAACCGCTAAG
>CAJUYI010000888.1:540-22577 GCA_910591695.1 Galerucella pusilla | reverse complement strand
AGATTGAGAATAGCTTCCATTGCCGCAGTCGCGCTGCTTCTCATTGCACCCGCTATGCACTAAGCCTTTGAAGTTATGTTAGCTCCAGTTCGGATTTCCTCTGACTGTTTTTTTTGGGCCACCAATCTATTGCCCCATAGGTAACCATGAGTCTCCTTACGGTCTAACGACTTCGAAAATTGCGGAACTAGCCAAAAATTAGACCCATCTCAATCCCTCAAGAGATGGGATGGAATCAAAGGATGCAGTCTTGCCAGGATCACCTTGGGCGACGCTGGGAAGCTGGCGCCGAAGAAATATTTGGTGATGACCAGGATAAACCTACGTTTAACAGAGTAGGGTTCCTGACTGACCACTGTCAACTAAGGAAATACCTCCATACTATGGAGCTACGCTAACATGTACGCCAACATGTATGAAATATATTCATATACTTCGAATTGAGAACCTTTTTAAAATTAAGTAGATTAAAAAGATATCGATTGTTTATGTTTTGAAGTTAGATGATTTTCTCAAAACGATTCACTGTCATGACTTGTTATTAACGGAAATAACAAGCCGATTTACTCTGTCTCTATCTGGTTTTCTCCTCAATTTTATACGACAATGAAAAATTTAGTAGGATCTAATATAATAAACAAAACAATTTCTCTGTGCTAAATATTCATTTCAACATCTAATCTTTTAAAGTTGCCCCAAATATATCCATAAATTTAAATTCATAAGCATGATTTATTTCGGGTTTCCATATACTGGATAAATATATTTACAGAAAAAATATAATGAAGGATTCCTTTTTCAAGGACGATTTTTTGTAAGACAGTTTTTTTTATGGAGATAATAGAGTTGTATTTCTGACAACGCAATATAAATACAGAATTGCTTACAGGAACTATGTTCCACCAGAAAGAACATTTTCATGAAATCATTCTTGGATATTCTGATTCACCTGCCGCATTCCAAGCATGTTTAAATTTCGCGGGCATTCTAACCACTCTTACAGTCTTGCCACATGTAATTACATCGAGATATAAATAGATATAAGCTGATTTTAGGCGGTGAACCGGTAATAGCTTTGGTTGTCCTTAGATTATTGCTTGGTTTCAGCATAAAAAAGGGGAATCTACCTAAATGCATTTGGTTGGTAGCGATTTGGTTGAGTTGATGGCAGTTAAGGTTATGTTTAATATTGTAAATGTCACAAAGTCGATATTAAATATGGCCACAAGGTCGTGAGTGGCACATAAATCTCTAGAATGGTGGGTAATCTCACCAGGACAGAGACATGCGAAACAGTTCATTGGAGGACATTCGCAGACCTAATAAGCAAAGACAGGAAAAATGTCAAAGCCGTTGTAGGTATGTTACTGTAAGCTTAACAGGCTGGTAAACCTAATGGGATTGACAGACGAAGCCTTGTAGTGACCGTGTCATCTAGAGGAGGAAACTGCTGAGGACATCCTATGTCAATGCGATTGCCTAGCGGTACTAGGCGATGAAAAGGGGCTGGAGATTGTAATCTAGATCCAAAAAGACCAAAATAGATCTGAAAATGTCGCATTGGAATAAACCGAGTAGCCACCTCATCAAATCTAATCTAATATAAATTAAGTATATGTATTACTATTACTTAAAGTAGAGCAATAATCTTCAACCTTACTTCTCATGCATATGGTCCGTATATATTTTTGGTTATTTTGGTTAGTCCGTATATATTGAACTTCTGAAAAAGCAAGGATCATTTCCTGAAACTTTTGTGATGAAACTTTTGTGAATTATCACCAGGGCATTTTTATTCTGTTAAGTTAGGTAGCTACTTCCCATTTGCCTTTCCGGTTTATTGTTAATATCGTCGGAATTTTTAGTCAGTGGGGAAGCATATGTTCTCTTCTATGAGCAAGAAGGCAAGAAGTCGCACCTTTAAGTTATTAGTTTTTTTTTTAGTTTCAAGTGTTACGTGTATTATTACGAATGTACCAAAATCTAATATAATATTAAAATATTAGTCATTTGTAAAAAAAAAAATTAAAATTATACTTATATGAAAAAATTTGAAAGTATTCGTCCAAATGTCCTTGAAAGCTGTGGAAACGCCAGAAGCAGAGGTAACTAAAGTAATATTGACAATAGGTCCTTATATACGAAACAGGTTCCATGAAATCTGAAAATCGCTAGTAACCGCACAATCAAATGTCACCAACCGACAGTTGACAATAGCCTTGAGGAAAAACAATTATTTGGTTGGATTTATTTTTTTATTATAAACAGTCATATATAGCTTTTAAAATACCTAAGCCATTAAAACGTCTAAAAAAGCGCTGAATCAAGATCAAGAACTACTAAGATACACGTGTTGTACAAAGTTTGTTTGTTTATCAACAGATTCCTCAGGGCCCGTCGTCACGTGGATTTGCCCTATCCACAAATGGGTAAATACTGGTTATAAATTTTTAGATTGATGATGTCACAAAGGGCTCGCCAATGACGTCAGTCACTTGGAATATTTCAAGCTAAAATTGCATAAATGAATAGGTTTATTACTATGGTTGAAATAATACCCTTCTTGGTGTGCGTCATCGTTTGTGACGTACATCGGGGTTTTCGGCATGTCGTTTATTTTATTTGCTATTTTGACATTAGCTAACCTTAAATTTGATAAATAAATTAATTAGGATAGTATTCAGCCAAATTCGAAAAGGATGTGAAATTAATAATTACCAGCTTCTTTTTCTAACTGAAAATACTTGAGAACTTCCGAAATACTGATATTTTTCCGTGTATGCATGCATATTTTTGTATTATTTAATTAAATAAAACAACAAGATTAATATTCACGTTTCATAAATAATAATTGACCGTAAACAACAAAGTACAGACCTGGCGAGAACTGTCAGTGTAACAGTAGAAAAATACGTAAGACACATTGCCGCTACGAAAGTAACGCCTCCACAGTATTTTGAATTCTCGATTAATAGGTTGCGCTTGCGCGTAATCAACCAATCAAATTTTTTTAAGTCAAAGATTAGAATTTACGTTTGCAATACATTCAAACGGTTCATTATTTTGATTAGGATTAATCACAGACCTGCCTTTTTTCCATTTCTTCCTACAATGTGTTAAAAGGACATTAACAATCGATGGCGCACACCAAGAAGGGTATTATTTCAACCATATTTACAACTGCCCAGATAGCACAAACACGTTTTGTTTACGATGTTCATGACGTTTCGAAGATGTCCGCTAATATCCAGAATATGTTTTGAAGACATCTTTAGGACGTACATTGTTACAAAACAAGGCGTCTTGTTATGTTATGTTATAAGGCCCCTGTATCTAATTCCACACAATTGTATTATATTTATCACTCTTCTTTAACTAATTTAGAACTATTATTGAAATATTCTTTCCTCCTTCAAAGTGTTTAGATTTAGATTTAGAAGTGGGGTTTATTGAAAAATTTCACTTTGCACTTCTAGATACAGTTCTCCTGACTTTTCTCCATAATATTCAACAGCTATCTGATCTGCGTCTATTGTTAGGTTATTTCCAAATGTTGATTCATATGATTCTCATGTTAAAGGACGATATGAATATGGAAGTGTATGTCTCTTTCGCCCTCTACCATTCAAGTGCTCAATAATTTAGTGATGCTGGAGACTTGCCCTATTAAAAATTGCTAAAAGAGTTGAACGACCACATTACCAACATATTTAAAACGTCTTTAAAACATCCCCACAAAGGCGTTTTAAGCTTGTCGTAAGGACGTCTTAAAAACGTTCTTCTTACGTACCAGGACGTTTGGACCAAAGTAAGACATGAACTGGACGTCTTTAAGATGTAGTGTGCTATCTGGGTGGTTCACCGACTAAAATCAACTCTAGTTTGCTCTGAAATTTAAATCATATTTAAATTACGTTATATATTTGTATGTTATCAAACAATTTTCTTCTTCTTTTTGATACCACTTAGATTACCTATAATACAATATTAAAACTGATCACGAACGGCACCTTGTGGAACTCCAAAATAATTTTTTTATCTCAATACCGGTGCTTATTAACAAAAAAAGTATTTACTCCAATTGACCTTTGTAATAAAATACTATTTTTAACCTATAGAATAAATGTCTTAAATTAGCTGGTTACGACGATGATTTGTAAACTTTCTTCTTCTTCTTCTTCTTCTTCTTCTTTGTGTGTCAGATAAATATAGATACCGTTAGCGATACATCGGAAAAGTTAGGTTAGTTTTACTTAATGGATTATTGTATAATCTGTCTTGTGCAGTTCAGAAATATAAAACATACGATTATAGCATCTGTATTATTATTAGATTTATTTCGGCTATTTTTATCAGGTTATATTTTGTTATACAATGTAAATATGATGATGTGTTCTATTTATTGAGTTTTTGGAGTTATGAAATTTATTATGACTAAAATTGAATGATATTTCGTTACTCATGGGTTAGAAACTAGAAAAGGTGTACTCATTGATTTTTTTTTCTTTCCTTAATTATTGCCAAAAGAGATGCAATTTGTTGTCACCAAGGTTTTGCCCGTATATACATTGAATATTTAGTAGGTGCTCGCTTTTAGCGGACTAGTTTTTTGAAATTCGCAAAAAAAGTCATCAAAATTAAATGAGGCATTCATATTTTTAAAATACTTATGTCCAATCTTTGTCAATGTACTATATAAAGTGCGTACAATATAAATTATGATGAATACAACCCACCATGTTATCCGCCCCACATAATTCTGAAGGCGTCAAAAATCATATAAAGAGAGACGTCTTTTTGCTCATTTCTGGAAGATATAATTGAAATTGTAGGATTATACCACGAAAACAATATATATACAAAATATCATTGTCATTTTAAAATGAAGTAACTTCAACATTACTCGCTGGATTTCTCACAGCGAAAGATTGCTCCAGGACCCGTATCTTTGAACATTCGACTATTCGCGAGAACGTCGAATGGAATTTGTTCCTACGAATGATTTCACACGAATCGAACGGTACTCGAAAATTCAAATAGCAATATCTTCCAAACACAGTGGCGAACAGCTTTGTAGATCTTATGTGTCATTTTTTAGGTAAAGTGTACTGTATAGAATAGTGTGAGAGTAGTTTAAAAAGCACGTGAGAGGAAGAAGATCACATGTAGCTTTTGGTTAATTTTTATTCTTTTTTGTCATTCTTTTACGTAAAGGCAATATGAAGTTGAATTTGGCCCAAAAAGATATTCTCTTGGAATTCATCACGGGCAGTTTCTTTATCCACCCTATATAATTCCAAGAATTGCCGATCATTTAATGTAAAAGGATCTTTTCTATCAGAAAACCTTCTTGTCGTATCTTCAGCCATTTCCTCAGCATCTTGCAAATCATCAATAATTTTTTGATGCATAAAAGCTTCATCTGATGCGTTCATTTTTCTTCAGTAGTATTATTTAACAAAAAACTTAGTATAATATCGCTATGATTTCTCTATCTATGACACGCTATATCCACAGCAGGTTATGTTTGATATTTATTTGTTTTTGTTTTTCTGACGCTCTACGCAAGACTCTATTCGCTTACTCCCATATGGGACTGACACGACTGATAAATTCATTCGTTTGCAAGTCGAACATTCGAGATTTCGAAGATACTGATTGAATAAAACATCCATTCCCATCACATGAAATACGTGAGAGCATTCAAAAACTTCCTGGTGCATGAACGACATTCTAGCTTTATTGTACAATATCTGATTTTCCAATACATTTTCACTTGCATTAAATGGTGTGGTAATCAGACATAGTTGTACCTAGATATTCAGCAGAAAATTATCCACACGTAAATGCGGGAGTTTCATAGTCAAACACCACAAAAATAGAGCGTCTGGTATGGCATATGCCATACCACCAAAAAATATTCTTTGGTGACCATATTTTATTGGGCACCTTCCATTACGCTCTCGATGCCAGACGGTTTTTAAACGAATCATTTGCTGCTCGCGATGGATACGTAGACCAGAGAAGGTAGATGAGGTCCAATGATGGAATAGCCACCCCCAATAAACATTTTCATTTATATAATAGTAACCGTAAAGTTATCAGCACTATTTTATAAAACCGTAATTTATATAAGCTAAGCATAGTAATATTTCTGTAACCGTTATAAACCCTTTACAATACTTAAATGGGGCAATTTGTAAGAGTTGCGAACACCTTTCTCAAGTAACGTTATAAAACCTATAGGTCTATAAGTAATAGTTACAGAAATATTTCTGTTACCTTTATAAAACTTGCTATAAAACTTCTTCTAGGAAGAGGATGGAATTATATTTAGTTTTATTACTGACTTGGTTACTCTTATAAACTTTTCTCATAGAGTTGTTGGTAACGTTACCATTACTTAATTATTTCTCTGTCAAGTAGTCATCTGTCACATTTCCAATATGTGTTTTCTCTTTTTAGCATTTATTGGTTATTATATTACGTTTCTTTTTGTTAATTCCACAATTTTAAACATCAGACAGTATAGTAAATCATTTTTGTCTCCATGTTTTTATATATTATGATATTATTATGCACTTTAATACTTTTCACATCATGTCTACACATACAGTTAGACCAAAATTATATTGCCAATCATTTTTTACTGTAAATGCTAGCAAGACATTTCTAAAAAATTCATTGGCCTTCCAAATATGTAGGATTGAGAAAATTATTATTGAATTTAAAAAAATAATCATATTGAATTTTTTAAATTTGTTTATAAAACGGAATCAATCACATGTTCGTAACGTATAATGTAAAATAAGAGTTCAATATGAAGTCAGTTTTCCAAAATTATGTTGAATATTAAATTTTTTTTATTCCTGTTTATATCTGCGTTACTGAAAATTATCATGGCGGATAGAACAAACACCCTTATAAAAATTAGTTACCACAAAATTACTATCGGTAACACTCATGGTATGGAAACTTGAATGACCGATGCTGAGACTCTCAAGAGTGAGAAGGAGATATTTTTCCTTGTCTGTTTTTAGTTCGAGAACAGGTTGATTAGGCGTTAGTGTAGCTGATGGAAGTGAAAGATGTCAATTGTTATTTGTTCCCTCATCTCTCATCTCACTCCCCTACGTATGCCCATATTGTTATGATTGTTATTTTCATTTGTGTTAAATTGTGTTTATTATTGTGCTTGTTGCTAATAACTTTTTATAATTAGTTCAGTGTTCTGTTTACGACTTGGTGAGTTTGTTTGATTATTCGGTATTAAGATAAAAATCAATTTAACGATTTCATAGTTTCTCTACTTTTATCATAGGTACACGTGGTGACATGCTGTGGCAACTAAATTAGTGGTTGAAACACTTGTAAATGTACAGTATTTTTTTTAATAATAAAATTTATTTAAAAATATACTTCGAACGTCTCATTTCTATTCCTATATATATATATATTATTTAGTTTGAGTAAATAATATATTAAACAATATTTATCTTTGTGTGATAATTTTTCCAATTTTATATTCAAAAAACAGTTCACATGAAGTGAATATTGAATCTTGAATCAAACTAGTAACTGCAGGCTGAAAGAAAAAACGCTACACAGTAAGTATAAACAAAGAACAAGTAACTTGGAGTATTCTATCTATGAAGAGTAAAATTAAATGTATGTTGCCATTCGCATAAAAAACATGGCTTTTCTTCAATTTCCATGTACACGATAACTATTTCACATTTTCAAGCAAAAAGTTATCTTTTAAGCATCGGCTTATTGGAATTTGATTGAAAATGTGTAATTGGTAGAGTGTAAATGTAAATAAAATACCTAAATTCAGTGTGATAGTGATAGTTACTGAAATATTTAAATTTCCCGCTATTCCCGTCAAAGCTGTAGAAATCAGCCAGTAGGAATATTTGAATTTCCCCCTACTTTGTAATGTCAGTTTTAGTTCGAGAACAGCTGGTTTGATGGCGATAATTTGACATTTGAAATCTCAAATTTTAACCTTGCAGTTTCCTATCTATCCCTCCCCTAATCTATGGTAACACTATAAACACTATATCCAGAAGTGGTGATTCTATAAAACTTTATAACTACTATAAATCCTCAAGTGTTAGTTGAATGTCACAGCACACCACAATTGTAGTTTAGAGAACTATTGGTGGTGATATTCAACGGTGAAGAAGAAAAAGAAGACGAACTTAATCTCGAAAAGCTGTGTTTACTTTACTTTCCTCTCTGTGTGTTGGTGTTGGAGCCAGACAAATGTTCAAAATTGTGCAAACAAGAGAACTAGGGCGAAGAGTCCCATCATTAACAATTGTACCGTCGGCATGGGAAAGAGACGTTATTTTGGCCTCCAACCAAGAAGAGGAGTCTACTTTCGAAACTAATTCGTGACGGAAATTCAAGACCTGAAACAGATTGGGTACCACAGCCCTGTCTAAAAAAGAGGCATAATTTTCTGTCATACCAAGCAGCCGATTTGGAGTTAAGTGCAATGTGATAGTGAGATGGAAGCTGCTCTGCCATCACTACCTGAAAAAAGACTAGACAGTCGACAGAGGAAAGACATTTTTTCTGCAAAAACGCCTAGAAACTTTCCGGCAAAATGTACTGCTGTACTTGATTTTTTTCCAGCTATTGACCATAGTTATATTCACAATAATAATGCACCTTATCGAATTAAAATGTGACTATTAGTAAATTGGAATTATCCGTAACTCCCAACTGATTGACTTTTCACTTAAGTGAGATTATACATTTTTATATTCCTCTTGTGAAGTAGATTACAACAATGGAATATATAAAGTTAGGCTAGGTGTGTGGTGAGCCCTCCACTGCGATTCGCAAGAATCTATTGTGGCTCACACGTATTCGGATTTCACCAAACAAATTCAGCTTCTTAACAAAGCCGATTAGTTTATTTGGTGAGTGATGTTTCAGGTCCGAGGGCGAGAGAGAAACCCTGCCAAACAACAGATACCTGATTCGAACCGCGGTGCGGCAGGCACAAATTACCTATATATCCTCTGCTGTTTCATCATCTTCCAGACAAAGACGGGAAGTCGGATCTTCCGGCAGTCCAAACTTTAACATACGATGATTCAGATGAAAGTGGCCTGTAGGTCATGCCTGCTATAGTCTAACATATGTTTGGAGACATTCTTCGAAGGATGTATAAAAGCCTTTGAATGAACCAATCCTGGTATATTGTGCCAGAAGTCTAAGGCTATTCTTAGTGTCCAGGCATTTAGTGTTTGTTTGGCAAAACTTATTGCGTTGCCAATAGTAGGTTCTGGTTCGAAAAAACACGTGCGGCACCCTCCCTTGCAAGAGAGTTCCATTTAAAAAATTGGAAGTTGTGACCAAAGGTAGGAGGGGGTTAAAGTTATAACGTCGAAATACGGGCAAAAATACGTCCCCGTTTATATGATTCTTAACGTGTTTTTTTCATGTTTTATCATATTATTATATTATATTATAATTAATTTTTATGGATAAATAATAATTTAATAAATCCAATATCATAGTCATATGTAGGTATATTGAATGATAACAAAATTATCATTAAAACGCATACACACACAGAATATAGACTAATTAATATAAAGAATATGGTAAATACGGTCATGTCACAGAAATAATACACTCGATGTTTACTTTGCAATAAGTTTATCTTGTTTGTTATATCCAAAAGTACTCAGAAGCTTAATTTTATTAAGTGCACTTGAACTACCGACTAAAATGTGTTCACTGCCTTATTGTGTTCATTACTCACCGATATACCTATTAAGTATACCCACAATGTATTTTAGTACCTTAGACCATCCTTAGACCACTTCTCCCAAACCCTGCAAGTTTTAAATATTGTAATTCACCCAAAGCCGAGGAGCATATTCTTCTAAAATAGTTAATCATTCATAGGCATTTAAGTATGCCGTTACGGCAAAAAAACTTTAATCACAGCCATGGGTTTCTTCAAAATGGGCAGTACGAGAAAAGAGCACGAGAGTGCCATAAGTGACAATATGTAAACAAAATTAGGTAGGGATAAGAGTATATAGAGCAAGACTTGGTAGAGCAGGAGAACATAATATAACATGGGGAAGATATGACAAAATATGGAAACGTTCTTTACTGACCGACTTCCACGCACAAATAACCTCTCTTGCTACAATTAACCGATACAACAGATAGTAGGTAGCTTCTACTACGCCTCATATCACTTAAACGCTCCTAGTTGATTGATCTCTTATGAACCGAAAGTTATATTTACACTCTAGAAAATAGGCAAAAACGACACACAGGTTCAGTAGGTTACTTGCTCATTGCGCATGGTAAACAAGTAACTGCACCTGTCAAGTAACACCAGTGGTATCCTTGAATTTGCTTCCAATGAATCAAAAAATAAGTTACTGATTATCTCATTTAATGGGACTGCCCATCGATGCAATAGCTACGATATATAGCTTCGATAATAAGTTCAAAGTAACTATACCAAACAGGGAAGACTCCTAGGTACTCATACATGTGGATGTTTTTTGGTATACAGACGGATCAAAGACGTTAGACGGCGTAGGAGCCGGTATAGTAGGGCTAAAGCAAGGGATAGCCTTCCCAGTAAGCCTATCAAGGAATATCACAATTTTCCAGGCGGAAGTGACGGCGATTCACCATTGAGTGGGAGAAATTAAAAGGCAGTAGAGAACATATACCATTTTCACAGACAGCCAAGCAGCGCTAAAGGCACTCAACTCCGTAGAGGTCAATTCTAAGCTAGTATGAGAATGTGTGCGGGCCCTAAACACACTGGGTGAGCGTATCTATGTTACGGTAGCCTGGGTACCAGGGCACGAGGGTCATAAGAGCAACGAAAAAGCGGATGAAATTACCAAACAAGGCTCATCAATGCCATTCGTTGGGCCGGAACCCTTCTGCGGCGTTGCAAAAACCATAACAAGAATGGAAACAAAGAAGTGGGCCGCCCACGAAATGGTGGAAGAGCTCACCAGGACAGAGGCAAGCGAAACAGTTCATATTAGAAGAAGCGCCAAAATTTACAGCAGATCTGATGTCCAAAGATAGGAAAACTGGTCTGTTAACGGGGCATTGTAAGCTCAATAGGCATTTAAAGCTGATCGGATTGACAAACGAAGGTATATTATGTGCAGGTTTTGTCACCTAGAAGAAGAAACGGCAGAACACATTCTATGTTAGTGCGATAGCCTGGCAAATGTGCGGTTTTTTGCATTAGGCGAAGAAAAGCCATTGGCAGAAATCTATATGAAAGGTTCAGTCTCCACACTAATAGACTTTTTAAAAAGAGTCAGGCTGGAGAATGTAATCTGGTTTAGAGTTTAGAGGACCACAATAGATCTGAAAAGGTCGCAGTGGAATAGGCCAAAAGCCACCTCATAAAATCAGTCTATCTCATTTTCATTAGTTTGGGGATAAATAAAAAAATTATAATAATAATGGTTTATTTGTCAGAAGAAACAATATTTCAAACATAGATTTTTATTGGCATCTTAACATGATATTTAAATCCTACTTAAAATGGATACACACCCATTAATAAAGAAAAACGGCTCAGTTTGACTCTCAAAATTTCGTAAAGGCTTAGCATCAGCAAATGGATTCGGACAAGGTGGGGTAACAATTTTCAATTCTGATTTTGCATGTTCTTTAACTACTTCAACATCTTTTGTAAGTTCTTTCATAGTGTAGTCTGTTAATATTAATGGAACTTCTTCATTTTGAACTAAATATTCAATGCTATCTGTCCACAAATATTCAGGAATATTATCATTGTTGCTTAGAAAATGCTGTGTTTCACATCCATTTAAACCGCTATTAAAAGCAACAACTACATCAGGTTTTTTAATTTTATTGACTATATTATGATAAAGCTGGGTATGGAATGTGCATCTGGCTTCACATTTCTTTTGTTTACAATTATAACACAGTTCAAATGTGCTCTGAGTTCCATTATAACTTAACTCTGGTCCTATTATGATAAAATCAAGTTTAACTAAATTTTTAATCCAATGGAACGCTAATTCAGCCATATGTCTCCAAAGTCTTCCAATTTCATACATTCCTCCACCAACCACATGTATAGTTAATTCATCTTTTATAGCTTGCCTATTAACTACAAGTTTAGACTGTTCAAGCCCATATAAAATTGTAGCAATCGGAGACAAGCAATTAAGCTTTCTAATTCTTTGCATTAAGTCATCTTTTCCAAGCTTTGAATATTTATCAGACAATTCTAATAGCTCAGATAATGAATGAGGCAAAGTTTGGATATTTTTTGGAATGTCACGAACAGCCATATCAATATCTTTTATTTCATTGTGTATTGAAAACAATTGAATTTGCTGATTTAATTTGAATGCATCGCAATCTTTTTTATGAAGTTCTATAAATAGGTTTTTATGATCTTCAGAACAAAAAAACACACTTTTACATTCATCACATTCAATATCAACATTAGAAGAGAAACATATTTCACAAAACCTGGGAAACATCCAAATTTGATTTTCATAATTAAATAACTCTCGTTTCAAATATTTGCATAGCAACCGGTATTTCATCTTCTTCATAGTAAGATAATCATCAAAGTTTGTTATAGCAATAAACTCACAATCGCTATTGGCTTTAGACAGAGCAGCACAAAAATTCTTGTGAATTTTCCAATCAATTTTTTGATGTTCTTTAGAACAATAAGCTATGGACTTGCAATTTGAACATCTTTTCAAATTTCCATTTACTTTACAAACATGGCATAAATTAGAATGGAAATATGAGCAGTAAATTTCTGGTTCAAAATGTTTATTCATGTTTAGATGAGTCGTCACACGTAACAATCACTTCACCTTAGCAAACCTGTTTTTATATTTATATTTATTGATTTAAAACATTTATTCAATTTGTTTATATAGCATTTACAAAACATAAGTCATAACATCAGAGCACTGCTACCAACCTAACCTATTAACTACCAACCATAGATAAAGCAAAGAATACACCAGCTCAACTGGTGTATAGCTAGCTGGTGTATTCTTTGGATATAGGATATAGTTATTTGTATACTAAGGCCGCAAAATGCTTTTTCGCGTTCCGAGAGAGAGATTATCGCCGAGGCCGCTCCGGCCGAGGCAAGATAATCTCGAGGTCGCGAAAACATTTCGCGGCCATAGTATACACAATATTTTTCGTGCAACCGTGAAAATTACATAATTTCAATAAACATTATGTCTCTTTAGAAAAGACAGTTAGTTTTTGGTTCGAAATACATTGTTATTGTCATATTTCAGAAATGTCAAATGCTGTAGTGGCTTTCAGTTTGCCGGCAGTCACTATGGGAACGGCCGTAAAAATTCAGTTTGCCGGCAGTCACTATGGGAACGGCCGTAAAAATTTTTGTCGGCCGTCACTCTGGGTAACGGCCGTAAAATATCATTTTGCGGCCTCTGTTGCGGCTGCAAAATGCTTGTTTTGCGTCCGGTTGCACGAAATAGTTATTTGTGTACCAAGGCCGTAATGTTGATCTTTTTTGGCCGAATCTGAAATTTGCGGCCGAGGCGTAGCCGAGGCCAAGCAAATTTCAGGTGAGGCCAAAAATATCATACGGCCGAGGTGCACACAAAATTTTTTAAGCGAGTGTCTCATCAAATAGGTAACAACTTTTTTTTACAATTTTGTTTCTAAACAGAGACGAAACTGGAAGATTAGATTCAAATTTTTATTAACCAAATGAAAAGTGTATTATTAAGTAACAAAGATGTGTACAGAATTACTTACAGTAAGTATGATAAACAGAAGTTGGGTCATAACGAAGTTAATAAATTAGGGCATTATTTGCTATTAATTGTTATGTTAAATGTACATTTACTACATTTTGAAAATGTAATACCACTTTTAGACATGACATTGTTAACAAACATTTCATTTTCTTGATTTTCCGTAACAATGGTTCTTGCTGGAAAGCTGCTTACTGAAGTACCATCTAATTCAATTTCTTTGGAATTATTTTGAACAGAAGAACGCATACCTGAAGTACCTTTTCCTCCTGCAAGAATTCTATTTGAAATTTCCTTCTTTCTTGAAATGGAATCTTTTGTTTTATGGGTAAATAATTCAAACATGCAAATTAAGTGTGTCTAGTAGGCCGCCTTCATAATTTGACAATCTTAATATCGGACGTGGAAATAACTCAAATAAGCAAATTAAATGTTTCTAGTAGGTTGCCCTCATAATGACTTTGTTTGCAAAAGCGGCCGTAAAGTAAAAAAGCGGCCGTAAAGTAAAAAAGCGGCCGTAAAGTAAAAAAGCGGCCAAAAAAGATACACTTTAGGGACGTTAATAGATCCGTAAAACTTCATTTTTTGTGACACTCGCTTAAAAAAGTATTTGCTACCAGCATGACAAAACGTCTTGGTCGTGTCAAAAATACAATCAATAATGGTAGTCAGTATATAAGTATTATTCTATGCAATGGTACCCATTCACGTGCCATTCACTAACAGGTCGCCTGCAGGCCGTCGCCTTGACGTAGCTTGCCTTGAGGGCAATTTTCTCCATACCATACACACGCCGGCCGAGGAAAGGTTGGGACCTGCTGCAGGTCCCAACCTGTCCTCGGCCGGCGCAGTCCTACGAATCCTCACTATGTGTGGCGTGGCGATTTATCGTCAGTCTCGGTCCGAAGGCGCGATCTTTAGCGAAGTTAAAAATTTGATCTGCAGATCAACATATTTTTGGGCTTGGTCATTTTACTAATAATTATAAACATGAGCGAAACTACGTGTAATCAGCCTGACTTTATAACAGGATTGATAGATATTTATAGGTTTTACGAGTTTCAATAGTTTTTTAAAAGTCCATACGAAGATAATTTTTTAAATCGTCTGTATTAGATTGTCGCAGTTTTTTAATAAGGCTTGAGTGAGACAATTTTTCTCTTTGCTGAAGCCAATCTTTTACCCAAAATCGTTTTCTCTGTCTAACTGGTTTTCCCATTAATAACAAAAGTATTGATAAAGCATCCAATTTTCTGTGTTTCCTTAAGAAATTCATTTTCTCGGAGAGCACTTTCGACCTCTGGATAAACTACAACTAACATTGAACAGTGTGTAGAGAAATTTGAGATCGCCTTCAGGCCACGACCTGTTGGGCCGATGCCTGAAGATTTTACCTTAAAATCGGACTGAATAATGTGTAGCCTCAATCGGCCGTTACCTGTCGACGTGGACGTCAGTTCACGGCCTGCAGGCGACCTGTTAGTGAATGGGGGCCATAAAACACCAGTGACTTTACGATAATAATTTGGAGTGAATAAATATGGATCAACTGTATCGGAATATTTCAGATGAAACTAATTATATTTTTTGTTTTTAAATGAGTCACTGCACCATCTGGAACTATGATAGCACCTTCTTCCACCTGGTTGCCTTAGTCTGTTAAATAATAATGGAAAGTATTTATTTCAATTATTTATTGTATATCGTACACAGAAATAACTCAACATTGATTAAGTTGTAATAAAAACTAGACAAAATGATACATTTTTTTAATGGTGTCAAAAAACAATAGTAATTTTTTGAGAAATTTCAAATTAGCTAATGAATATCACTTCAAATTAATACAACCAAAATATAATCACTTAAGGTTTAACCTTTGCAGCAAATAGATTTTCTGCCATATCAACTATTTCCTTTGAAAATTCACAATGGTTAGCTAAATTAGAGTTAACAGCTTCTTCTCCCAAATAAGCACCAGCAATAGCACCAGCCATACTTGCTATCGTATCAGTATCACCTCCCAATGACACAGCATATTGAATTGTTCTTCTGAATATGTTATCAGTCTAAAAAACAAATGTAGTGTAGTGTAGCATATGAAAATTGTTATCATGTTTTGAATGATTTTATTTGGTAGATGATTGTAAATTTCCCCACAATAGCAACCAGATGTTGGCTGTAATGAATATACCACAGTCCACAAGAAACATTACATCATATTATCTACGTACTTGAATAGAAGGTATTTCTTGTAAAGATTTCAAAAAACAGTAAATGGCTGTTGGCACAGATTCATAAGCACTAATACCATTCCCTAAAGTTGAAATAACTTCTTCATCTAAGTCCTCATCATGTTTTTTACCTAACAAATACCCAACAACTTTCAATTTTTCTTGATATGCCTTTCCACTGCCATCTCTGAAAGTTGAAGAGTATTACCAGTTTTTATGTCTACCCTATTAAAAACTAGTCACCTCTCTTCTATCCCATCCTCGTCTTCATCTATTCTTTCAATTTTTCTCATTCTTCTAAACAGTTCTGCACAAAATCTTTCTGCATTAATTTTCTCATTTGGGTTAAATTTTAAAGCTAAATCAATAGCAACAGCTTGTAAAAGAGCTCCATGTACACCCAAGAAATGGGTATGAGTTAACCTTGTGGCATTTGTAGCTACTTCTAGCATTGTTTTGTAATTATCATAAAAGTAAAGGGCAATGGGAGCAACCCTCATGGCTCCACCATTTCCAAACGATCCTCCACCTGTAAAATAATACCAAATTGTCATCTGACAAACACTATAACACAAAATATTCCTTAAAGTATGGATTTACAATACAAAATTATAATGTGTGTCAATACTTTACCTAAAAATTGTTCACTAGCAGGTTTATAAATGTCTTCATATTTTGAGTTTCTTAGCTTGTGAAAAACTTCTACAACACCTTGTCCATATCCTCTTCTAGGTTCTTTGAAATATTCATTCACAAATAGCCTGGCAAGAAATTTATAATCAGGTTCAGGCTTGTCAATCAGAAATTTCGCAACAGACTTTGTCATAGCTGTATCATCGGTATATGATTTAAATGGGGCTAAAACCAAAATACATGAACTTCAATTATACATTGGCATAACCAAGCTCATTATATTATATTTAGGCACAAAAACTTATTGAATTTAAAATCAATTTACCGGTAAATGTTGGATCTTCTAATTTATCGTAATATCTTTGAATTATTAGTTTATCTCCATGGGTAATAGTATCACCTTCATATGGGGCACCAGTACAATCTCCTATAAAAGCTCCAAGAAGACAACCTTTGAATTTACTTTTTAGAACAGAGGCTTCTAGTCTTGTTGCCATTATTGTTGGTTTCAAGAAAGACATTAATAATCAGTAAATCTTGTATTATTTACATAATTTATCATAACCATAACAAACTTATAGCGTTTTCCATTGGCATGCACTTAGTTGGCACCAAGTTCGAGCGTACTCTACACCAGTGCAACGATTATACACACTACAGGATTGCTTATTTCCATTTAACTCTGTGTTCGCCTCACTCAAGTCGGACGGATACGTCATCACTGGACCTCACCTTCTTAATTTTATGGTTAATCGTGTGTTTTGACGTTATTGTATCCGTTTTTTCAATTTTGAAAGTGTTGTTTATTAATAAAGTTGGTCATAAGTAAACTTCTCTAATAATTGTCAATCAAGAAAGTCTATAAATGCGAAGCATGTTATTTCATTGTAAATACAAAATTTTTGGATTCGAGTTTCAATGTATACATTTCAGATACTAAAGGTGGATTCTTTGAGGCAAAAATAAAAATTAATTCAAAACTAAAAATTAGAATAGAGAACCATGTAATGTAATGTAGATGATCATGCAAAAAAATAAGAAATTAAGATATAAGCTGAAACTAAAAAGAATGCCTTAGTTTCTCAGTTTCTGGCATAAAAATCTACATTACATGGTTTTATGTTATGTTCTTAGTTTTAGTTTTAAAATAATCTAAGTTTTTATTTTGGCTTGTATGAATCCTTCTTTGTAAACTTCGAACAATTATTAGGATTAATTATAATAATTATCAATCCCAGAAAAAAAAAATGGTTGAAGTGAAAAAGTGTGAGTAGAAGAGATGATAGAGGTTTTGAAAAAATTGAAAAAAATTGTTTATTACTAAATTTTTTATAAGTGCATAAGGCGTCTATTTTATTTTCCCCATAAGAAAAAAATAAATAAAAATAATTAATAGGCTACTGCTTTTCTTTCGAATTCGCAGCGTTCATCATTCGCCGCCATTTTGCACTCTTGCACTAAACTCGAAACTACCTCCTGAGCAGGTGCCGAAAAAACTGCACTCAGTGCACATTCGCTTGCACTAGTTTTCCAATGGAATATGAAATACTGGTGCAGTGCAGCCAATGGAACACAAATTTTGCACTCAGTTCAGTTTCAGTGCACCCTAGTTTTGTCAATGGAAAACGCCACTAGAGTTTTGTGGGAAGTTCACAAGGTCACGTCACTCACGTCACGTATCAGCTGTCTTCTCTATGTCAGCTGTCCCAAAATTCAATATGAAGATCTATGGTTTAGCATCTATCGTAATGTTGACGTACCATTTTGCTCTATGCTTAAAAATAGTTCAAATGTCCTTCGTTTGACCCCAAGAAAACCCGATTCGAGGTAATTTGGAACTTCAGAAGATCCTGAAAATTTAAATCTTAAGAGAAGTATGAATTACCTATAACTTATATTATTTTTAATTAATTTCTCCATTGTATTAGATTTTCTATTATCTATTTTTTAGATACCGGCAATCAATCAAAATGAGTGCAAAATGTCCCGTTGCTTGTCCCACCCGTAAATTTGTGGTTGGTGGTAATTGGAAAATGAATGGAAATAAAAAACAAATTGATGAAATAATAGGTTTCCTCAAGGCTGGACCTTTAGATTCTAATACTGAAGTCGTTATAGGTGTCCCTGCAGTTTATCTGGAATATGTTCGAAATAATCTCCCAGCAAACTTTGGAGTCGCTGCACAAAATTGTTATAAAGAAGAAAAAGGTAATAATTAAGAAAAGGAATATGTTACGATTGGATAAATCAATTTTTGTATGTATAAAATACTCTGAAGAATTTAAAATGACACAACAGTTTTCTTTTGTCAAAAAAAATTGTAATACTTTGAGACATATTTCAGAATTTCATTTTCAGGTGCATTTACCGGAGAAACTTCACCACTAATGTTACAGGACATCAATGTAGATTGGGTAATTTTGGGTCATTCAGAGAGAAGACAGATATTTAAAGAAACAGATGATTTGATAGCAGATAAAGTAGCATTTGCTTTAGAAAAAGGACTTAAAGTAATCGCTTGTGTGGGTGAAACATTGGAACAGCGTGAAAGTGGAAAAACAGAGGAAGTTGTTTTTGCTCAAACACAAGCTATAGCAGACAAAGTTAAAGATTGGACAAATGTTGTAATTGCATATGAACCTGTATGGGCCATTGGAACTGGCAAGACAGCAACTCCCCAACAAGCTCAAGATGTTCATAAATCTCTAAGAGAGTACATAGCTAAAAAAATCGGCGCAAATGTGGCATTTAATGTAAGAATTCAATATGGTGGATCTGTTACTGGAGCAAATTGCAAAGAATTGGGTGCCATGCCCGATATAGATGGATTTTTAGTTGGTGGTGCATCTCTTAAACCAGAATTTGTTAACATAGTTAATGCCAAACAGTAGATGATCCACTAAATGTATTTGAAATGAAGCTGAATTTGTTGTTTTATTCAATTAGTTAAATATTGTCAATCGAGAAAAAATGGAAATGGATAAATAAAAACCAGAAGACACTCATAATCTTATTTTTATTCTTGGTAAAGTAATATCAATGAACCTAATTTAAATAAATGACAAGAAGTATGATCACAGTTTATGTTAAACAACAGTCATAATTGTTTAAAATTATCTATAAAATATTGATATAAAATAAATCACAACAAAATCAAGGAGAACTTGTGTTGTCAGTCACAAATTATTTTGACAGTCGCCTCCCTGCTGATAAACAAAGCGTTTGCACAGAACATATGATTCTTAATAGTTTGTTCACTCATTTGGTTCTTCTCTCCAACTTTAATTGCTTAGAGCTTCCTTTAAGAAAAAGTGTGAGTGATGTTTTGTAACTACCAAATAAAATCTAGGTATTTTAAAAAGCTATATCTAGCTGTTTATAGTTAAAATACCAGGAAACAATAAGTACAAATCCAACCAAATAATAGTTCTTCCTAAGAGCGACTGTCAAAAGTGTCAACTGTCAGTAGACATGCCCTATACATTCTTTTGGTAAACATTCATGCAATAACTCCAGTGTTACAAACTTTAGTGAATTTGGAAAAAGACAACCATTTAGTTTGACGTTGAGTCACAAGAAGACTTCTAACCAAATTATTTATTAATTTAGATTCAACCCTTTATTCGAAAAACTATTCAGATCAAAAAATGCTCAACATTTGGACGGTTATTTTTGAACACTAACAAAATAAATAAAACAGCTTTGATAACCTGTTAAATATCAATTTTAAGACTCCCCCAAAAATGTGTTCAATCATAAAAATATATTTTTTACATCAATTGTTATCTTTTCAGTTCTAATTCAATTCGCATCTTTTTCAATAGAGGAGTTCAGTCTAAGGTCAGTGTGTCCAACAAAAAGTGGTTTTTTCTGACAAGAATGACAGTTAAGTGTGTCCAACAAAAAGTGCTTTTTTCTGACAAGAATGACAGTCAAGTGTGGCCAAAAAAAGTGGTTTTTTCTGACAAGAATGACAGTTAAGGTCTACCATTCAACACATAAGATTTTTGAATGCCATTGCGAACATCTATATTGCTTTATTGAAATAATGAATATACCCCCTAAGCGTATATTTTGAAATTTAAAATGACTTTTTAGCTGCATACTCCACATATCGGTGGCCAATAATTCTAGGAACTCTTGGAGGTCACCATTTCATTTCTGTTATGTGTCACTAGTTATGTCATAAGTCAAATTCACCAATTTTGCATCCACAAAAAGTATAAACAGGTACAATATTTGTTCATCATAATTTCAACTGAACAACAGCCTCTTTCCAGGAATGATCAAATAAAATATAACCGTTAAATCATATTTTTTTCTTCAAATAGCGTTCCAATGCTCCGCTCGCCACAACAATACGAACATATTCGGTTTAACATTTTGAGGAATACCAGCACCTATCATCGGACTTGGTAGCGGAGTACCAGTAGAAGCTGGTACGTCCGTATACCTGGCTAATAAATTTCGGTATCCTCTACCAATCGTAGCGATTAATGGAACCTTATCATGGTTTCCTGTATTTCCTTTTCCGGAATGAAGCGGAACGATTGCTCTTATTTCTTCTTCGTACGGTCGAAATATTGTAATAGGTCGAAGCGTAAACCGTTCTGCAATGATGACACATCCCCAGGTTGTTCCTATATAGAGCTCATCGTTAAGAGACACTAGACTTGTTACCTTCAAATAAAAATAAAAATAAATCACTAAATTTGACAGTATTACAATCTAACTCACTTGACAGTTGGTGGGACTTAAATGCTCTTCAATAGCAATGGACTTTAAACTCTCCGAACACGGTACTAATTTCGAACAATCCAATTTATTGACAATACTTTTGGTTTTAGAATCCCATTGGTATACGATGCAACCTGGTCGGACGTATGACCAAATGCTATTTTCCACAGAAATAATATTCATAACGTCAACTTTTTCTATTATCGGTTGATAGTGGTTGACGATTTCATGGTTAGCTACTACGTGATCTTTGATAGTGTATATGGAAATCTGACCGTCTGATTCACCACACCATAACTCGCAAGAACTAAAATAAATGAATACATTCGTTACCAACATATTTAGAACGATTGAGATCATTTTTAACAACGAAATATCACAAAAGTTTTAGTTGCGCCATCCTCAATTTCAAACCAAAGCTGTGGGCGGATGTAATTTGGGCGCTAAAGGATTAATGCACTTTTTACAACATGTAAACTAGGCCCCAAGACCGAAGAGTCATTTTAATCCTGTGTATTTTGGGCGCTAACCGACTGAAGTACCCAGGCCCAAACCCGGTGATTCAAACTAAAAAAAAAACAAGAAAACCCAGGCCCAAACCCGGTTGATCAAAGTGTAACTATGT
>CAJUYI010000887.1:49095-85038 GCA_910591695.1 Galerucella pusilla | reverse complement strand
AATCGGAAGAAATAACAAATTATGGATGGCTCATTGAGAATGGTTATGTGCTTACGAATTATTATGAAGGTATCACAAGTATGGAACTTTTACAAAAGTATTTTTGTGCCTGCTCCGGAAAATCTCCGTGTTCAACGGAAGTATGCCCTTGCAAGCAATCTAATTTACAATGTTGCGATATTTGTTCTTGCAAATCTTCTTGTACAAACCGACATGACATTGTATCTGATGAATCGTAAAAATAAAAATGATGCTTAAGTATATATTTCATTTTTTCCTTCAATTGTTACTCTCGAACTTTCGTCTTTTTTCGTAAAGTTGCAATCGATTTTACTTGATATATTACTAGCTCAAATTTTCCCAAAAACTTCCTCGATTTCTAAATTTCAATACTGCGTATTCAGATATGAACAATTGAAAACTTCCTCACTCAACTTTTTTCATCGTACGTAACAAGTCAAAAATTCGAAAAAAAATTTCTTCAATTTATTGCTCGAATGTAAAATGCTTTGGGGATTTCGGACTAGTTTCATTGTCTCTAGAATTGGTTGAAGAAGACGTCATTAAATTTTCGTGAAAAAATATGAATTATTCGCCGAGAAACCGCGAGTTGATTGTCGGAAATCGTAAAATCGTTTTTTTCGCATTTTCGGTTAAAAAGTCAATTTTGACCATGTTCCCCCAATTTTAGAAAAAAATAAATGTCATATTCGTGTTCAGCACCCTCGAAAATATAAAGATAGACTGTTTTTAGCGACTAGAACGAGGTTGGTCGGTATGTGAAAAAAAAGGGGGTGTTTCTCTCCTCTATTAGCAGTGAATGCATACCTTACGGCGGCGGTATTTACTATAATCCTAACTGTACTAATTCCGTTAACCACAACGCACTCATCGTAGGCTATCAATCAGACCACTAGATTGTTAAGAACTTCTGATGGGGCACTAGTTGGGGAGAAGATGGTTACATGGGATTAGTACACGGTAAAGGACAATGTCGTATTGCAGGTGATATGCCTTATCCTAAATTGGAATGATTTATAAGTGAGTTTAAATTGAATTATTGTTGTTAAGCCTATTTGAATGAAAAGTTTTTGTCGAATAATAATACCTGATGAATCTTCAAGTTCATAGCAAAGAGGGAGACTCAAATACCTTTCTGAGAGCCTGAACCCTTTTGTGGAATCAGCCCCAATGTAATATTGGAAGAAATTGGTAAAGTCGAGGAAAAGAGATCTGACCATTGGAAATATCTAGTAGGGCTTATACAACCAAAGCTTCTTCTGAGTGACTACAACATGTTGAGATCCAATGAATGCATGAGTCAGAGTAAAACTGCGATAAGAGTTTTAAAAGGGATCCTAACGGGACATTGTCGCCTGAATGGGCACCTGGAAAAGCTCAAAATAGTGGAGGAAGGAGAATGTAGATTTTGTGGCATGGAAAAAGAAACCTCTATGCACATACTTTCCAACTGCACAGTACTTCAGAATCCTAGAGCACAGCACCTGGGAGATCACTGGATAGAAAAGGAACATTTACCTAAGTTGAAGCCTGCAGATATCCTGAAATTCCTCTGGGAAATAGGACTAAAGGAGCTACTAGTTTATGAGACTCTCCTCAAAAACTAAGTAGAAGTAAGCGGGCACAATAGATCTTTTAGGTCTCAGTGAATGTCACCCCAAAATACATACACACATCTTGAAGTTCAACCTGTAGCAACAATGGGATTTTCCCTAAAATGTAATTGTTGGTGACTGTCCCCCAATAGTGTTTGATAATACTGTTGAATTCTTCAATATCAAATATGCAAAAGGCGCAGCAAAAGGTTTAAATTTATATACTACTGTAATTTTCAAAAATAAGATTGAATAATATTCAACATATTATATGAAATACCCTTTCTGAAGTAACGCTACACCCCTAACCAAGACTTTGGAATATAAAGGAAATGAAACAAAGGAGCGTATAGTAAATAAACTGAACTTCCTCATTGGCTGTCGTTAATAACTGTGTAAGACGAAGGAAATGTCTGAATTAATGAGCTCTATTCTGGCGCGAACTTACATCTGACAGAAGATGTGACAGCTTCTAGCTTGCAAGACTCGTCCGGGTTTTCTCATTTCTCTCGTGCTCATCTTCTCGCTCCGCCACCCTGAACGTCATCCATCCGTTGTACTCTACTTCTTAGAAGGAATGTCGTGAACAATGACTCGTGCTAACGAGTTCTGGAAACCGAGGGATGAAGTAGGTGCGCTTGTTGTCATAACGGAAAATGGAAATTTCAAGGCTCGGCTTCAGTCACGGAAACAAATGAGTATTGGTTTTTTTAATTCATGTTACGCCATTTTGAGGATCGTATACATATTATTATATAAATTTTGAATAATAGCTATTTATTATACAAAGGAAAAAAGTATTAGATTTCACTGATAGCCAGGCATTGCTGACGGCTATCAGCAATCCTACCACGAAATCTAGACTGGTTAAAAACTGCAAAGAGTCCCTTAATAAGCTGGCAAGAGACAACACAGTGTCTCTAGTATGGGTGCCGGGACATGAAGGGACTGCTGGTAATGAATTGGCGGACCAGCTAGCTAAACAAGGCTCTAAAGGAGACTTTACAGGTCCGGAACCGTTCTGTGGAATCACAAAGGATTACATAAGAGGGGAAATCCGGAACTGGCTAGACAAAGAACACCAAATTAAATGGAGGTTGACAGAAGGTCATCTTCACACAAAAAGTCTACTGAAAAAGGTAAACAAAGAACTCTCAACCAGTTTATTGAAACTGAGCAAGAGACACTTGAAGACAGTAACCGACCTGGTTACTGGACATTGCACTCTAAGGAAACATTTGCACAGAATGGGAATAGTCAGTGAACCTTTCTGTAGGAAGTGCGAACTAAGGGATGAAACACCTATTCATATATTCTGCTCATGTAAGAACTTAGAAGGACTCTGACAGAAGCATTTTGGAAAGGAAACTATACAACCATCAGAACTACTTAAAATCCCCCCAAATAAGCTAGTGGCCTATATAGAGGACACGAAACTTTTGGAGTGGAAGTAGATAACATTGGGAATGGTACAATGACTTAGGTCAAGTGCCCGGGCTGTTGAGCACAACCCAAACGTTTGAATGAATGAATGAAAAGTATTAGATTTCAGCCCGAGATTATGTTGTTGAGACAAAAAACCGGGAGGAAAAAATCTAATATATTTCCACTTTTTTTCTGTGACAAAAAAAACGACGATTTAATAGTGAAAGAACATATTATTGCAATATATTAAAGTCAGAATATTATCGATATGAAATTTGAATTTTTAAACTAGTAAGCTGTTGTAGTTATAGCGACAATTGGACCTGCGCAGCTAAGGAAAACTTCAAAGTAATCAAATATCTGTCAATTCAATTCTGTGATTTGATTCAAAAATTGCGAAACTCAGTAAATGTTTAGTAGCTATTTTGAATAATATAAAGTTGAAAAACGTCTGATTTCGAGTTTTCTCTGACTCCACCGGAGTTGATAGAAGCAGCGCAAGTAGCGTTACGAAAATTATTGCCAGCTAAATCGCGGAAAATTTACGAAACCGCGTATTCAAGATTTAAGGAATGAAAAATGAAAAAGACATGCAGTTCTTTCTCGGAGACAGTGTTATTGGCTTTTTTTCGGAACTGGCACAACAACAAAAGCCATCAACAGTGTGGTCGAATTATTCAATGATTAAAAGTATGTTACGATCCAATAATAATGTAGACAAAATATTTCGAACTAATTACATTTCTGAAACAAAATGGGAAAGGTTACACGTTAAATATTACCGAATGTACCGGGTGGTCCAATAAGCCGATCTCTCGGCTTTATATCAGAAACTATTCATGTTATAACTTTAGGAGAAAAAATTCCCTTGAAAAAGCTGGAAATTACTTTTAAGTTTCTAAGTTAACCGCTAGGGGGCGTAACCTGTGAAGAAAAATTTTAAAACCAGTTTTTTGTGAAATATGCCCAATTATACCCAGTGTTAAATAAGTAAACTAAAAAAGGCCTAAATTTAGCACAAATTTGTTCAAGTACTTTTTATACTATTTTTCCAAATAAGGGGTGGAGAAAGTGTTTGTGGATAAATACCTATAACTTTGGTTTGAATCAACCGATTTTAACGAAATTAGTGTCAATAGAAAGATTGTAGATAAATTAATTACATCTACTATAAAACCATGGCATTTAGTTTTAATTGTCATAGTTAGAGGGTACTTTCGAAAAAAATTGAAATTTGTTTTATTAAATGATGTTTAATGGAAACACCTAATTATTGTGAATTATAATGGAACTGGATTAAATTCTCAACAAAACGGAGCAAACCGCATGTTGATAGCTTTTGTCGAACTCGAGATATAAATAAACTTTTCCTAAGGAATTTTTTCTCCTAAAGTTATAACATTAATAGTTTCTGCTGTATAGCCGAGAAATCGGCTTATTGGACCACCCGGTACATAGCCCTTCGTCCAACAGCAGCAAAGGATCGCCACCTGTTTTATGCATATCGAAAATGTATCAATCAGGTTGTGGCTAAAAATCAGTTTTATAAGGTACCGGAAACAGTAGCTAATTTTCTTCAACTTGAAAATTCTAACTCATATACAGGTCATTCATTTCGAAGATCGTCTGGATGACACTAAAGGAACATGGCGGCTGGAAGTCATCAACGGTCGCCGAAGGGTATGTTGATGTATCGGTGGCACACTGAACAGAAATTGCTAATAAAGTGTTCAGAACGTGTGGCAGTTCTGAAATAACACCCGATCTGCGACCAGATACCTACATCAACAGCAGTTGTGTCCATGTTAGAGAAAAATATTATTTCAACACAAGAAAATTCGTCTGTTGTACCGAATAGTTCAAGGAACATGTATTGTCATTCATGCAATGTACATTAAATAATTGTTATTTTGATATAAAGGAAATATAACTTATGTTCAATAAAATATTCTAAAATCAAATATCTTCCTTTATCTATATGTATATATATAACCGGGAAAAAAGTAATTCCGTAAAAAGTTATATTTTATTACCTGTCAACAGAGATAAAATGTCAAATTTTTTTCCCAGAGACCTCAAACTTTGAAAAATACTAAGTGTATCAAGTCCGTTGTACTAGGTGTGAAAAGAAATAATCTATGCAAAACATCATATTTAATAATACCGTAAAAAATATAATAATTTTACATTCTTATTCATTAAATAATATACCGTAAGTTCCCATTGAGATTGCGACGTCAGCTTGTTGCCAGAAACGATGGTAGTTGAAGACTGGAGCAGCTCCACCATTCAAATAAGCTTCTACTTTCGGCCAATCGGGATCTTGTTTATACCAAGATCTGATATCAATGAATTTAATTCCATTTTGAATTACATCTCCATTGGGGTAAGAACCCATCCATCCTGGAGGAACATATACGTCTCCGTTGAATTGGTTGTATGTATCCATAGTTTCTGGGAAGGAAACTCCTTTAGCTTCATTATATTTATTCCACATTCTGTCCAATAGCTCCTTTGCTACTTGCTTAGCGTTTTGATCGCCAGATTTAGCAGCGTAATATGCCAAAGTTCTGGCAGTTGCTGAAGTGGTACCAACGTCTTCACTATAGTCTGTAACAGTAACATGAACTTCTGGTGGATTTCCAGTCCAGCTAAGTTTATCTGGATGGTTGAATCCATCAGTGCCTTCCAATTTAATTTCAGAAATGATCCATTTTACCCATTTCTCCAAAGGTGCCTTGGCTTTTTCGTCCCCGGTTACGTAATAATATTGAGCAAGACGATCAGTAGACCAAGATTGCATACCGTACCATCTGTTGGAAGGAGGATCGTGGTATACGGGTTCCCAATCGTAGTACATACCATGGAAAGTATTGGCAGTTAATTCGGTTGGAGGAGTGTCATATCTTCCATTCCAGGTGTTGGTTGCACCACCACCGAAAGCTCCTTCTTGAGACTGTAACCAAGCGTAAAATTCTAATTGTCTGTCAAGTGATGTAGCCCAGTCAGATACAGCAGTTGCTCCTTTTGGTTTGAGTGCTTCGACGTTAGACAAAGCGTAGGCGGTCAATGGATTTTGGTAACCAAAATGAGCAGCACCATCTCCAATACGCCATGCCCAGTTACCATAGATAGCTCCTCCCCAAGCAAAGTACCAAGACAATAGATAATGGGCACTTTCTTTTCCTTGTCCACCGGGACATGATTGTGGTCCAATGCAGTTTCCAATTTTCTTGAAGTATTTGTCGAAAAGGGCATAACGTATGTAGTCACCAAGTTTTGCAGCTTTGCTTAGAGTGGCGGAAATCTGGAAAAACAAAGAATATATATGAAGAAACAGTAGCAGGGACTTTTGACATTTATTCTTCAACTCTTATAGCACTGGCAGACGCATGCCAGACCCAATCCTGGATTGGTAGGTAAGGGTAGTAAATAATTTGAAAAAAAAGTTTATACTCACATCATTCACTTTGCCAAGCTCAGTAGCCCATTCATGAGCCCAGAAAGCGGCTTGGATGGCACGAGCATCTGCATCGGGAGCGTTAGAGTATTTCCATTGTTGGGTATAGCTGTTATCTCCAACAAAGAGATCCAAAAATCCATGAACACCTCCGTATTTGAACAGATCACATGTTGTTTGTGGAATGGTTCTCCAAACGGATTCCATCGGACCTCTTTGGTAGGTGTTTATGAAAGAGGGCTGGTTGGTACTAGGTCCAAGATCACATCCACCTCCTGTAATTAAAAAACGTGGGAGTAGTAAGATAGTATGCATATGATGCACACAATATTTTTCCTACAGACATTTTAGGAAAATGGATTTGTGAGTGTGTTTAATGCTTACCAGGTGTGTTACCAAATCCGTAAGTGTTATCAACATCCAACAACCAGTTCATAGCATACATGTCGCTAGTACCGTAGGCGCTGACCAGTTCTTGGTAAATAGGATCTTGACCGACTGGAGTACCGAATTTCATTGGTGATGGATATTGACTTGGGTCGTCGAGCTCATCAGCGTAAGTAGCTGGAGCATAGGCATTGTAATACTGGTTGGTAGATTGATCAGCATGACTTGGAATAATCCATTTTTCCATACTTTCCCAAGCTTCGTTAAACTTGGAAAAATCACCATTGATGCGACCGTACACGGCTTCTAGCCTGTGAAAAAATTTTTAAATTGAAAAGAACAATATTTTAGCCGGTAAAATTAGGATCTTCATTAATTAGCTTGAGTTATTCTTACCAGATATAGTAACTGTAAGCTTCAGAAGTAGTTTGATGACCGTGGTCTGGGGCTTCCACAATGAGGGTTTCTATAGAGTGATATGGAATTCCTTCTTTAGAGAAATATCCATTGGCAGCATCGTGAAGTTTATTATATTGTTCGGTGAAACGATCGAGGTACTCTCCAGCATTAGCGAAGTGTACACCGAAAATCGCAACAAGAATTAGCAGCTTCATGTTTAACCTACAAACAAAATGATGAAGATAATAATCTTAACTCTATAAGGGTTAATTTAGAAGAACTAACAATAATTTAATGCTAGTGGCGAGGGCACAAAAAGAGCCAGAGACAATATTCCAGTTTTTGGAGAAAAAAGACAAGGAGCATGGACTTAAATATAAATTGGGGTGGGGTGGTGTGGAATCAAAAAATCCAAAAAGAACTGAATACTTATCAACAAAACAATGTAGGTACCGAACACAATCATTAATTTATCAAACAAAACTTTAAATTCTTCAGACGTATTAGTTCTTTCAAAAGGATTAAATTTTGCTTTGACTCCAAAAGCAATACCAAAATTAGACATAATAAGTTCAATAGAACTAGTAAGTAGTGAATTACCTGAACACGAAAGAGAAGAATATAGAGTACATTGTAAAGTCATTAGAAAAATTCATTCATTTAAAAAACAATACTACAAAAGCAGAACAAAAATCAATTAAAAATCTCAAAGAAGATGATTTTATTATTATTTTACCGGCTGATAAGGGCTTTATAAGACACTTTTCAAATTCAAGAACGAATTTGCTAATCGTGAAAGAACAATGTTAACACCTAAATACAGTAAACCACCACATTTTTATGGTTTACCAAAAATTCATAAGCAAAACATATCATTACGACCAATTTGTAGCACTATTAATTCCCCATGCAGCAAACTATCAAATTATATATTAAAAATCATTGAACCCCTCGCAGGACAGACAGATCCATACATCAAAAATAGCAATCATTTTTTAGAAAAACATTCAGATTTAAAGTTCAACAAAAGTCATTATTTGGTCAGTTTTCATGTAGTTAGTCTCTTCACAAATGTACCGGTACAGAAAACAATAGAACTTGTCAAATCAAAATTAGAAATAGATCAGACCCTTACAGAAAGGACCAAATTGAGCGTAGCAGCAATAATACAATTATTAAAATTATGTATAACAAAAACATATTTTCAGTTCAATAATGATTTTTATGAACAGAATTTTGGTCTTGCCATGGGCTCTTGCCTCTCACCAATTCTATCAAATATTTTCATGGAACATTTTGAAGCCAGAATAGTGAATAATCAAAAATTAGAACCAATTGTCTGGTGGAGATATGTAGACGACATTTTTGCAATATGGCCTTATGACTTAGTACCTCTGAATGATTTTTTAATAAATATAAATGAAGGAGAAAAATCTATAAAATTTGAAATTGAAATTGAAAATAACAATTCTTTACCATTTCTGGATATTCTTATCAATAAAACACCTACAGGGTATGAAACAAGTGTTTATCGTAAGCCACCACACACTAATAGGTGGTAAAATCTTTATACGATAGGGCCAGAATCATTTGTTTTAATGATAATCATTTCACAAAGGAGAAAACTCTACTGAAAAATGTTTTAAATGCCAATAATTACCCGGTAGAATTTGTAAATAAAGAAATCAAGAATATAGAGAAAGGCTCATTGTTAATACCCCATAATAATAACAATGATATTAATAATTCAGCTAACATAATTTTTAAAAACTTGACAATATCGTATGTTAGGGGTTTGTCAGAAAGAATAAAGAAAATTGGTAATCAATTTAATATTCGAACCAGCTTTAAATCTAACAATACTTTGAGATCTATCTTAACAAAAACGAAACCAAAAAATGAAGAACAATCTGCAAAAAATTGCATGTATCAGATATCTTGTGAATGCGACAAATTCTATTTAGATGAAACATCTAGACCATGGAAAGTCCGAATAAGTGAACATAAAAAATATATCAAAAATAGAGAGTTGAAAGAGCCCAATAAGAAAAGACGAAAAATCAAAGGTACTTTGATACAACTAAATGCAGATGAATGTGTAGCTAGTATTTCAGCCGAATGTAGTCAAATTTGGTTACCAATTTTAGAAAGAGAAATTTCCAATAATCAATTACCTGCGTTATCAGGATAGCATCATAAGTTTTTATCCAGGTTTTCTTATGATTTATCATTGGAATAGTTGTTAATCGATACACACTTCAATACACAAAATCACCAAACTGAATTATACATGTTTTGAAAACAAAAATGATCATACACAAAAAAGTTACAACAAACGCGTATTATTAACAACATTTCCAAAAAAGCTAAAAAAAGCGCTATCCCAATAAAAACCGTTCCTGGAACGTGCACTTCACTGGATTCCATTTCTAGTAGACTATCATATCGTTAGAATGTCATAAAATGAAATATTTTATTCCACATTTTACCAGAGGTGTGATCTAAATGGACCTTAATAAAATTTGACAACAAAGTTTTGTAGTCTTAAACTTCAAAATATTATTGATTGTCTAGTTGTCATATTTTTTCGTTGTGTCAGATAGGGACCAAAAATTATTTTATTAATTTTATTACTAGTTAATCTTGACAACGGTAGCTGGAACGCTACCGAAACGTCGAAATAAAAAATAAAAAACAATATTGTGGTTTGATTCCAAAAAGAATAAGTAATGCCACAAGGAACTTACAGAAGATATGGAATCTTAACCAAAGAAAAAAGTAAGAAAAAAAATGTAAGGATACATTGAAGTAATTTCAGTAAATATTTCCTTGTTTCATTACCTATAGAAAGTAACAAAAAAAAGTAGAATTGTATCTGCAAATGAAAATGCTTTCAAATTGAAAATTAATCAACCTTTCCTCCCATTAAGAAAAGTTGGGGGTGTCTGCAACCCCACAGATAATTAAGAAGATAAATGTAATATGCCCCATTGAAAATAAAAATTGACGTGCCTTTAATGATGATGATGAAAGAGTTTTTGAAAATATGGATAAAGGTTGATTTTTTATTTAAAATAATTGCAATAATTGTGAACGATAGAGCAATAACTGACAATTGTATTCCACCATTATATATTAGTATGAAGAAATGATTCCCTAAATATTCTTTGGGACTGCCCGTAACTTTTTTTTCACCCAAGTTTATCCTTTAAATTCAATATTTCTAAATGCAAGAAGTAGCTTGGTACATTAATAAAAAAATCTATAGTTACTTACCTTGTAGTTGAGACAACACAAGACTCCGTGAGCCCGGCGATTCCTGGCTTGTTTATATATTCTCAAGAAATTTTTAATGAGTAGCATTTTATAAAGATAAGCTTATTTTTTCTAGATTAAATCAACTTTATCAATACTTGAAATTTATTAGGAGGATAATAAGTACTTATCCATAAGAAGTAGCAACCAAATTTCAAGTAAATAAAGTTGGCACGTACTAAAAAAATTGATAAATATAATCCTAATGAATTTATAACCTCAAAACTTACCTTGAACCATATTTAATGGAATAAATAAAAATTTTTATCTTTAAATTTGTATTAAGTTTATTGTTCCTGAAGTTTCCTTCAGATTGCTATTTTGGAATTGTCAACAATGTCCACAATGAGCTGGAAAAGTTAATCATCATATTATGTGACTAACCGTTAGATAGGGTTTTATATCGGGGCTAGTACTAGAGTGCCACAAAGATTTAGCTAACGCCTCGGCAGATAACAATATTATCATGAGGTGGGTTAAAGGGCACGACAGGAGTAAAGGTAATCGCATTGCCGATTTTTCAGCTAGGGAAATGGCTGGACTAAAAATTTTAGGACACAGTAACATCTACGGCCTAACGACTCCGACAATAGGGTACAAGCATAAATTTTGCTATTGGTGGGAATTGACGCTTTATCAGGTCTCCTAACATCTTGTATGCCTATTTTTTCAAAGAAATATAAACATTACTTTTAAGATGACTTTGAAAATCATAAAATTCCGCCAAAACGCGCTTTACGTCATAAAGATGGCTGCCCCATGGTGGACGTCATTTGTTTACGTTCTTATTCGTGTATCACGCTCTGAGTTCTTGTGACCTAATTTGTTTCTGAAAGATGTGAAAATGGATAAAGCCGGAAAAAAAACTTTGTATTGCATTGTTCCAGTGTGTAAATCAATGTCTATTAAAACTCCAGACAAAATATTTGTTACTTTACCTGGTGGCGCAAGCAAAAATACACTTAAGAGAAGGGCATTACTATGGTTTGTGAAGACCATTTTAATGTAAGTAACTACTTCTATACTGGTAATTTTTATTCTCAAATAGTTTGAGGTTATGTACCTATATGTCTAGGAATCAACCCTTATTTTCTTACGACCATACATCGAAATAAAGTCGGTATATTTTATATATAATACATAGTTTAAATCGTACTTACGATAATGCTTTAACTCCTATTATTTCCTCTGCATTAAAGCAGCTGTTTGACTTCATAAATTCAAGCAGCATAAATGAGTCTATTTTGGACAAGTTATCAGTTTGTGCGTTTACAAAACCTTCGCTAGCCATATCTTTACTCACAAAATATGAAAGAATCGTCACTGAACACTGAACTAGTGAATAAAATTTATTCTTCCAGAAGTTTTAAAATATCCTCGGAAATATCGAATATTTATGACCACTTTCCACTTAACGTTGACTTTTAGAAATAAAAAAAGCACAAACAAACACGTAATGGTCTCGAACAAACATATAAATGATATTTTTACGTCGATGAAGCAATTAATAGTTGATTAAAATACAATATAAACACAAAACTACACATAACCTAATGCAATACCGGCCATATTGACATAAGTAAACACAAGAGATATGACATCACACGTATCATCGGTAGCGTTCGTAAATCCCCGGGTTGTGGTTGGAAACTGCATTAAACTTTGAATTTTATTTGAAAATTTGGTAGTAATTTCCAATGGAAACTGGTTTATTTCCTATTATTAGTAATTTTTGATATCATATTCACTGTTATAAATTAATATCCAAGCAAAATATGAAATATGCGTGTACTCTATTGAGGAACTAGCCTAACGTTACACCCACGCTCAATCCCTTGAGAGATGGGATAGAACCAAAGGATGCAAACTTGCCAGGATCACCCTGGGCGACCCTGGGAAGCTGGCGCCGAAGAAATATTTGGCGATGACCAGAAAAAACCCACGTTTAACATAAGGATTCCTGACTGGCCACTGTCAACTAGGGAAACACCTCCATAGTATGGGGCTAGTGGACACACCTCTATGCAGGATGTGTGAACAGGAAGATGAAACTGTCAGGAATGTCTTATGGTGTCCAGAGTTATCGTCAATAAGAAAGTGTGTGTTAGATGAATCTTGGCCTACACCTGCCAATATAAAGGAGATGTCCCATAGTGACCTGTCCACCTCACTGATGGGAAGGACAGGATGGACGATGACCTAGGAAGACAACTCTTCGGGAGGTTGTACAATGGGTCACAACATGTAGCGTAAGTGCTGTGATGAGCCTACACTCACCCTACCTATTCTACAGATACAGATAGAGGTGACCTTGGATGTGAGTCTTTTTTTCTATAATGTTTGTAACTCTAGTTGAAATATTAGTAAATCAAACGATGTCAAATTAAAAAGAAAACTTTAATAAATAAGTAAATATTCACCCTACCCACTCTACATCTCCATAGATTTCGTTATTTGTAACGATTGTATCTTCTGTTTGATTATTTTTCATCTTCAGTTTTTGTAAAATCGACAGCGTATTCTTCAGTTTCAGTAGATCCGGTGTGATCCATTCCAGCATTTGTACTAGTAGTGTTGCTCAATTGTATACTGTAATCTGTAGTCTCGGTCTCTTCTTCTGGTTGGGATACTTTTCTCTGCGACTCAGTTCCAATAAGTGTTTTTGGATCTGGAGATTTGGTATTTGCTTCGTTAACGTCGTCTTCGTTTTCTGTAGTTCCCTCGTCATTACTAGTAGTAGTAGATTGACCTAAATTTATACTAAACTCTTTTTCTTTCGCTCGAGATCTTGATGTCTGTGGAGTAATCTAGAAATCAATCAATTAGTCGCTTTAAAATAATACTCTCAGCAATTTGGGAGTGGAATTCAAATGGCTGTTTATTAATATATTTAGTCGACTCAGTTTTAAATGTTTGATAACAGAATTCAGATGTCTGCTTTATAGAACAGTTAACAATAAAAACAAAGCCAGTGTAGTGGGAATGCGAGTCATCAAAATAACGGTTCTTGTATAAAAAGCATCTAGGCCAAGACCAAGCAATCTAAGAATCATTCAAAATCAAGACCTATTGCTTCGCGTACTTTTACAAACTCCAGGGAACTAGATTGAAAAATCTGTCACCACCTCAACTTTTACTTTCTGTATCTGTAAGATTTTGGTCCATTGTGCATCCTTCTGAGGTTCAGACTTCCTTCTAGCTCGTCATCCAACCTACTTGTTTGAAGTAGGCGATAACGTCGCCGGAAGTAAGCTCCCTCATGCTGGCTTGTGTTAGCCTGTACTCGCCGAATACACAGAACCTAAATTAAAAGAGTGTGGGACATTCACAAAGAATGTGTTCGACAGTCTCATCTTCCTGTTCACATCCACTACAAAGTGAAGTGTCAGACAGACCCAGTTTGTAGAGGTGTTTTCGTAAGTGGCAATGACCGGTCAGAATACCCGTGGTTGTTCGAAGGTTCTGTCTGTTTATAGTATTTTTTGGCTTCTTTCCTGTCCGGATATTGCAACAGTTCCTTGGCAAGCCTGCAACCTCCTGCATCGTGCCATCTACCCTTAAACTTTTCAAGGGAGTGTTCCTTTATTAGGTCAATCATAGCCGACAGACCAATGAAAGTGCCAGGTCCCAAGAGTTTTTGGGAGGCTGCTTTCCTGGCTAGTGAGTCGGCAATGTGGTTACCTTTCGATTCACTGTGGCCCTTGATCCAGCCTAGAGTGACTTCGTTGTTGCTACAGGCTTTGATCAGGGACAGGTGACACTCCAGTACTAGGCCTGATGTGATACGTGGTCTGTGGATGTGGATTCTATAACCTGTGTGTGTTCTTTTGGTAATCTTTTTTGCGGCGATGTAGATAGCAGTGAGCTCTGTTTGAGCAACGCTGACACTACAGCCCATCGCCCATTTAATGTTTAGATTCAAAGATCCGGAGTAAATTCCACATGCCGAGCCCCTATTGGTTTTAGAGCCATCCGTCAAGGTGCGGATTGCGCCTTCTTCTGATGTGTCTTGTGTGTTATATTTAATGATTACCTTGTGGGGCCTATGGAAGGCATATTGTGGTGAGATTGCTTCCATATTTCCCTGCAGTAGTGGAACCTCATTGAGTGCCTCAAGCCACAGGTTACCCCTCAGTCTACCAGATCCTTCGTCGGGTTGTATACCGGTAGAGCGTATGCGTGTCATGGTCATCAAAATAACCTCCTTGATGTGTATATCAAGGGGAGTGAGACCAAGGATCACTTCCATCGCTCTGGTTGGTGTGCTTCTCATGCCTCCTGTTGTATTGAGGCATGCTGTTCTCTGGATTTGGTCCAGTTTGCGGACGACTGTCAGCTGGTTTGCTTTAACTCCCAATTGCGCAATTGCGCTGTACGTTAGCATAGGTCTGATGATGGCAGTGTAGATCCAGGCAGTAACCCTGGGTACGGCCTTTTACTTTAAATTTATCCAAATTTTCTGTGTAAAGAGTGACTCTGGTAAATCTACCAAAAAAAGTGCAGGTTTTGCGACAGTTTGTGAGAAAGACCAAGGCCAATACCTACCCTTAGACTGCAAAATTAGAACTGATACCACAAGCATTAATCTGGTCTCCATCTTGGATTTGTTCATCATTAAAAATATAGCAAGCAAATACTATTGACGACTGAAAAGAATACGCAGGAATAAACTTACATTGTTGTAGATTCCTTTCCCAGGAAAATAACTAATATCAACAGTTTGTTTGTGAAGACTTGGAGTCTTGACGTTTTCCCTTAAAGTGCTACAAATACATTTATCCTGTCCTTCCATTTGATCGTCTAATAAAAACTTTTTATAATCATCGTGCTCTTCATCAGTACAAACTACAACTTTACTTTTTCTAAAATGTTTATAACACCAACTTAAGATACACATAACTATCAGTAATTTCGACGCAATAGTTATCACTAGAATCGTTATTATAAGAATCGTACTTTGAATTTTGGTTTTGTTGACACAATTCCAAGTGCCGATCTCAACGTTGCACATGTGATAAAGAAGAAGAGAAGGTTCGTATATGTCGTCTTCTGATAGAGTTGTTCGCCAACCGTTCGCACAAATGCAATTTGCGTTATTTGAAGAATCTGTTTCTGAGCGATGACAGATTTTGTTGATTTGATACATGCTCATATCGTCGGTAACTTCTGCTTGGTTATTGTCTAGAAATTCTATATCGGATGGTAGAATATAGTCTTTGAGATTGATGCATTGATTGGTTATCCAGGAGTAACCAGTGTATTGAACGTTTGTGGAATCGCTTAGACAAACAGGAACATGTTCACACTCCTTCGTCAAGGGATTGAAGTAGTTTTTTTCGCCAGAATATTTCATAACACAATCTACACGATTACAGTTGTCTTGAGGATCCAAATCAACAGTAGCGCATTGATTTTGTTCTGAATCTTCAGCGGAAGTATTAGTTCGGAAATTTATAACTTTTGTTAAAACATTACTATGTTTATTCGTTCCGTAACTGACGATTATTGAACAAGTACCCTGTCTAAAAGAGGTGTACATATTGGGGTATATTAAAGTTGCGTTCATTGCTTGTTTGGATTTTAGAATTCCCATGTATCCGCCGATCAAATACATCGGATCGCAGCTGTTTTCTTCGGTAGTGTGTGTTTGGTCGCAGCATTTATTCATGGAGACTGAAATAGCTGTGTCTTTTTCAGACTCATTTTCGATTGTTACGTAAAATATAATGGCTATGTCTCCTTCTTTTACATCAAATATTCCAGCATTTGATATTACTAGTAGATGCTGTGCTGCAAAAGATATTACAATAACATTTAAAAAATAAAATATAAACATTTCTACTGGTATTAAAAATGTAAATGTCAATATTTGACAGTTTTCTAGAACGTTGCACAAAACAGGAACGTTGTTCTGTCAGTTCTGACTTAAGTCCATTTTCCACGGTGCAAGTTGCCGCTGCAACTCGAAAAAGTTGCATGCATCTTGGCGTTACTTTCGTTGGGCGCGTCGGTCGCATTAACTAGAACTTGGTATTTTTTCTGGTGGATTTTGTCGCACCAACCCAAAATTTCTATTGGCTGCACCGCTCTGATATTGCTGTCACTGTCAATCAAGTTCGCAACACGTTACGTTTCCCCTATGCCTGGATGAGTCGCAGCAACAAACTATCGATATGCTGATTGTACTTTTTCTCGCAGCGATTTGTCCTAGCAATAAGTCGCAACGTGGAAAATGAGCTTTATTTGTTCCGTATGTATTTGATCCAACTCCTGAGTGACAGAATACCTCAAAGAGCAAAGCAATAATGGATTAATTATTTAATTTGTGCCGAATATTTGCTGAGGGGCATATGTTATATTATAGATTATAGATATTATAGATCTCATTCGACTAAAAATACTTTTTTTAATCAGTTTATTGTCTCGTGCTATCTTTTACAATTTTTAAGTGCATCAAAAACATTAAAAATTATAATATACATCATATTCTTGATAAGATATCCACCTTCAAAATGTTTTTTCTCAAAATAGACAATCACCATGTCATTTTACCAATTATCAATACATAATTATAAAACAAAGTCTCTCTGTCTGTTCGCAATAAACTCAAAAACTACTGTACCGATAGTCCTGCTACTTCTACCAATGAATAGAGCGGTTTCATGCACATTATTTTACCGTTTTATACATTATTTAATTTCGTTTCTTCGGATATTTCTTTTTTGTTCATAAATTTAGTATTCAGTTCGTTAATTTCAACTATTCTATTAATAATATTATCTGCTTTCTGTGTTTCTTTTTAGTTTAGTATTGTTCAAAGGTAATGCACATTTTTAACTTGCTCTATTTTGTCTGTATCTATTCTTACATTTATTTCCTCTTTGTCATTTATATTGTGATTCCTTATGACTGCGTTCCCCCCTTCTTTCTGCTAATATTTTCCACATTTTTTCTCTAGGTACTATATCAAAGTCTTATTCTAGATCCAAGAAAGCCTCGAATAGCTTCTTTTTCTCTTGCACCTCTTTTTCTGTCAACTGTTAGTGAATATGTGGTCTTGGTGACATATCATCTTGAATAAATATCTTGAATCCTCTTTAATTTGAATTTGTTTTGCATGACTCTTCTTTTATTATATGCGTTGTTTAATTTTATAATTTGATTTTTACACCTTGCTAATTATTTTTGATTTTCAGTATCTGTCTTAATATCTTGTGATACGTCTTTTCTCATTTTCTATGCCGTTTGTCTTCCATCTCCATGACTATTTTGTACATTATTACTATTATTTAGTTTTTCATTTTCGATTTTCAGTCGTAAAATTTTATTCTTTTTGCATTATTCTCATTTGTTTTATTTCTTTCGATAGCTCGCTTATAGAGTCCCTCATCCCCCCATAATTCCCATTAAAGATTCCATGTTTTCTTCTATTGGCTTTTTTGATAATTTCTGTCGATTCTGCTTTTCTTAATCTCATCATCATGCTGGTATTCCTCATCTTCCCAATCACATTTTCTTTTCTTGGGAATTTCATCTTCCCTCTCCATTTTTATTAAAATCCGCTCCAGTCTTCACATTTTATGTGCTGATTGTTTGACCACTAATATTTTTATTTTTCTTATAGGCTTTGTTTGTCGTTTTACAGTTCTCTAATATTTGCAGCAGAGCCCTTCGGAGTTTTCAGTATTGATCGAAATAGCTCCTCATAACCGACGCTATCTTTTATATCTTTCTCTAGATGGCTCTACGTGCTCAAAACATTATTTAGTAGCAACGATAGGAATAGATTTTTGTTGAACTGGATTTCCAGAAAAAAGAGAACCTTTTTCTGTCAATTACTTTATTGTGTACAAGGCTCAAACAACCTCACTGCTTAAAATTTCTAGTTATAATATGCAGAGTTTATGATGGAGTGGTATTGCACAAAATACTTCATAAATTTGTCTCATGTGATACCATTTTATCATCTTTCTACTCCTATACTTTAAGTTGTTAATTTAATGACATTCTTCAGTTTCATAATGATACTCATTATAACACTGGTTTTCATTATAAAACTGAAAAATTGACCAATAGAAATCTAGATTTTCAAATACCCAAGTAGGCAGAACCAATATTTTCTGTACAATGTTTGACAGTTTGACAGTGTTTTATGACAGTTTAAATCTTTTGCGTTAGTTTTTAAAAGAAATGTCGAGCACCAGACCAAAAATACTCAATGACCAAGGCAAATACATGTTTAAACTTATTATTTTTGTTTGCAATAATGTATTACTAATATTGTATACATAACATACTTATACGCTTTATGCAATCGATTCAACCATCTGGTCCAGTGGATAAAGGCGCTGCATAAGATTTTTTTTCGATTTGTACATTCCGGGTTCGAGCTCCGGGTAGTATATTTTTTATATATATTTTTTAAATCAACTCTCATGCAATTAATACACTCGCATTAACCATACGAAACTCGCCTTCCGGTTAATGCATTATTACATAATCGTTGCAAAATATACTATTATATTTTGTTATCAAGAAATAATGTTGAATGTTGAAAACATGTTATTTAGATGTGTTCAACACCTGAAAAAAAAATGTATACAAAACTGACACACAAAATAGTTCCTTTCTTGACTCAGCAAATTCCGATAAAGATTCCGACGAAGAGAACGAAGTCCTCTTGGAAATGGAATTTTTTGTATTGATTTTGTCAGTTCCAGATAAAAAGTTGGACCCAATCGAAGTAGCTACGAAAACAAGTTCGATGATGACATTGATTGGTTAAGTTGTTATAACGAAATTATTTGTGATAATGAACCTTATTTTGATGTATGATATGTTGGGTACCTACTTGTAGATAAATTTATTATTAAAAATAAAATCAATCACATAGTGAAACCTTGAATTTTTTTTAAATGAAGGTCACCTGGTAATTGATAAATGTTAAAACACACTCGATAAGTTTTCTGGCCTAGTTTATCCATTGATATATAGAAACAAAATTGGAAACGGATTGAACAAAGCCTCAAAAATCTAAATTGATTAATAAAGTTTGTAAATAGTTTTTCTCGAGTCCTACAAACGGATCCCATAAGATGTCCAGTTTTCAGGCATACCGTTTAAGTGAAGAGATTCTTATCAGGCTCACTAGGCCCTTATTGGAGAAATCCTCTCTAGGGTACTCTGGTCCTAGTAGTCTGTATCGGTGGTTCACATGTGTGAGGCAGTTTCCTCCTCTTCAATGCACAATCGTTCCTCCCTATACAGGGTGTCCCACGACGAGTTAAAACTATCTGTATATGGCAAAATAATTATAGTAAAATCATGAAAATTTTCAAGTTTCGGTCTTCGGATGCGATCTTTTCAACTAAAATATTTTCAAAGATGGCAGACTTCCGGTTCTACCGGAAGTCGACTGTAACTTTGTTATTTTGAATGGAACACCTTGTATACTTTTGTCTGGAAACTTTTTAAAAATTACATATTTTTTGAGTAATTAATTTTTTTGGAAAAAATTTGACGGTTGCAGACCCTTACAAACTATTTTTTTAAAAGGATACCCTTTAAGATATGAAAATGGTTTCTGTTAAGTTGCCTTCAGCAGGGTCAGAACTATAAGAATCTATGTTCATTTTATACAGGGTGTGTATAGAAAGTGTTCAAAATATAACTTCATAAATAGCAAATTTCCTAATTTTTTTGAATAGAACCACCCGGCTTTTCCTATTTTAATGCATTCAGCGGTAAAAAATAAAGCAGATTCATGTATACTTTTCTATACCTAAACATTATACCGTTATCCAGATAATAAATGTTTTCTGTAAATTTTTGGAGATGCAGGTTATCTTACTGCAAATAAAGCACATATTATGTTCTTGTAACAACTTTGCCATATATACTATGTATTAAAAGTAAATTTACATGATCTTTTTATTTTTTTAGTGCTTGTATCAACGGGTCAAGGGAATCCAATCTGGTACAGAGCAAACTTTTTTCCACTACTAGATGTGAAGTTGAATTTCTCTATTAGTGGTTAATAATATTCTATTATTAACCTAGGTCAATAATGGACAAATTCAAATATTTTAAGAATCCAGGTATGGTGAGTAGTTCAACAAAAACTTGTGCAAAATAATGTTGTATACACAGGAGATTGTCTTTAACATATTTGCTGCTTTAAATTATTCATCAAAATAAAATTATTTGAATAAAAATTCCATTAATTTAAGATTCGTGCTCAACCAAAAATTACTGATGACATAACGAGTACGTTCATAATATATCGAAAACTGACAGTGTACTTGTCAGTCAGACGACCGAGTAAACTCTTCTTGTGGTGCGCTTGTGAATTATTCCTAATTTTCGACATAAATTTGCCTAGTAGTGGAAAAAATTTTATATACACCATGGTGTTGAGGAAATTTATAAACCTCGCACCTTATTCTGCTCGGGGCAAAGCCCCTCGCGAAATAATTTTGGTGTTCAGTCAATAATAATAGTCTGAAATACCTTGGTATTACCCTCGACAGGAAACTAACATGAACTCTCATCTACACAGCAGAGCAAAAAGAGCATATGTGGCTTATGAGCAGTGTCGGAGGACGGTGGGACGCACATGGGGTCTGTCACTCCGTGTGATCACCTGGATCTACACTGCAATAATAAGACCCATGTTAACGCATGGAGAAATTGCATGGGGACCGAAGGTTCTACAAGCAACGGCCATCCAAAAATTATATCAAATACAGCGAATGGCTTGTTTAAACATCACAGGAGCCATAAGAACAACACCAACCGCAGCAATGGAACTAATTACTGGTCTGACCCCTCTGGACCGGTACGTCAAGGAGCTTGTGTTAATGGCCATGGTACGATTGCGCACGGCTGGTGTAAACCCCGAAGTAGGAGTGGGCCAATTGAGATTAAGCCTATGGCAGGAAGCGCTCACTGCGCTACCTCTGCTGCAGGCAGACAACGATGCAATTGAACCCAGGTTTTTGTTTAGCAAACCCTACAAAATTCAAATAAAACAGAACACAAAGCCAGATGCTGGTTCAAAAATGAAAGAAGGCTCAGGATGTGGAGTTTACTCGAGAGCACTAAGCCTAAATATTAAGTGGGGAATGGGAAACAATACCAGCGTGGTTTAATCAGAACTGACTGGTATCTCAATTGCCGCAAAAGAACTAACCAGAAGAGGAATTTCCGACAAAAACATAATAATCTGCACTGATAGTAGACAATCCCTATTAGCCTTGAACAGACAACGTGTTATATCGAGGCTAGTACTAGAGTGCCACCAAGATTTAGCTGATGCCTCGGCAGATAACAATATTATCCTGAGGTGGGTTAAAAGGCATGAAAGGAGTAAAGGAAATCGCATTGCTGATTCTTTAGCCAGGGAAGCCGCTGGACTAAAAATTCTAGGACCCAGTGACACCTACGGCCTAACGACTTCGACAATTGCGGAACTAGCCAAACGTTACACCCATGCTCAATCCCTTAAAAAATGGGATGGAATCAAAGGATGCAGTCTTGCCAGGATCACCCTGGGCGACCCTGGGAAGCTGGCGCCGAAGAAATATTTGGCGATGACCAGGAAAAACCTACGTTTAACAGTAGGTTTTCTGACTGGCCACTGTCAACTAAGGAAAAACCTCCATACTATGGGGCTAGTGGACACACCTCTATGCAGGATGTGTGAACAGGAAGATGAAACTGTCAGGCATGTCTTATGCGAGTGTCCGGAGTTATCGTCAATAAGAGAGTGTGTGTTCGGTGAGTCTTGACCTACACCTGCCGATATAAAGGAGATGTCTCCCAGTGACCTGTCCACCTTCCTGAGAAGGACAGGATGGACAATGACCTAGGAGGACAACTCCTCGGGAGGATGTACAATGGGTGACATGTGGCCTAATTGCTGTGAGCCTACACACTCACTCTCCCTACTCTACAGATACTGATAGTCTTCATCACGTTGGTGTAATATACTATTTCCAACTCCAGGAATAAAATTGTTTTGCCTTCTTATCCAGTTTCAATTGATACATACCCAGTAGGTATTGGTTATGTTTCATGAAGCAGGAAAACATGAAATACTAGAATTCTATATCAATTTGCATGAAATTCAACCGAAGTTTTAAGTAAATCTTAAGGAATGGTAAAAATCTTTGATAATTATTAAAAGCTTCCTGTCCATCATTATTCAGTTTGCTAGTATTATCGAAATAAGAGTCGAAATTGGTAGCAACTATTTTGGATTTCTCGTCAAAGTATATAATACTAATGCAAGTTCCCGAAGACGTCAGCTAAAACGTTCAGGATTCTCGTCTTGTCCCCTTTATCCAAGTTAATGTGATAATTAAGGAAGTGACATTTAAGTGATGAGTGACATTATAGTTCAGTTACGTAACTATTATATTTAATCTGGAGTTAAAGTTCGCGCCCGCCTAATGATTCGTTAACTAAAATTAGTGGAGGAATTCGCCTGGATGCATCCATTCTCATTTCTAATATACGCGCTTTTCTTCGGCCTCATTTGTTCCTAAGATTACGTTAAATACTCTTGGATTCTACAAGAATTTCTCTCATCCGGATCATCGTCGGGGCAGGGTGAGAAAATTGATAGGTTTCTAATTTGTTTTACTTCGGATGGGTGGGTTTGAGTGGCGCCGTGTGGCAAGGGTTTGTTCTAAAAAAGTGTCTTTTTTAAATGTTTCACTAAGCGATCGAGGCACTGGTATAGTGTGTGTGCGTCATCGTGTGACGTATATTCGGTTTTTGAGTATGTCGTTCATTTTATTTGCTATTTTGACATACAGCTAACCTTAAATTTGATCAATAAAATCATCGGGATCGTATTCAGCCAAATTCGAAAAGGCTAGCTTCTTTTTCCTACTGAATATACTTGAGAACTTCCAAAATGCTGATGTTTTTCCATGTATCTAGGCATATTTTTGTATTATTTAAATAAATACAGTGGGGAAACCAATTATGGAATAAAATTATTTATGTCATTATTTTAAAAAATTATGAAAAATGCCGAGACTTTTGAATTGAGTTGTGCGTTATGTAAACATAAATGTAAATGTACAGAGTAATTCACGCAAGTATGCCATAGTCGGTGTTGTTTAATGAAACACCCTGTATATTTGCATATTTTTGAAATCCTCTTTATGAACCGATTCCAACAAACTCAATAATGTATGGTCAATTATGAATTATGCATGGCGAAATTTTAAAATTAATAATTTATTACACTTGAAATATTGGTTCTTTCTTAAATTAGCTAAATATAGATTTATAGAAAATCTAAACTAACTAATTATTAGACGTATTTATATATTAAACAAAACCTGCTACGCCCATGAATTTTATCATAAATACATAAAAATTGCCTAAAAACGCCAATAATTAGACAAAATCGATGAATAATGTGGATTGTTTTAAATCGGTAAAATAATGTGGATTGTTTTCTATTCTGTCAGTTGTTGATGTGTTGACAGTTAATACTTGTCGACATAACAATGAAATATTTAACTGAGACTCACCGAATTGAGATTTTAATGATGATCGGGTACGGGAAGTCAAGTTGAAGTGGCAAACTTATTTAATCACAGGTATCCCGAATTGCCTAATATTTCACAAAGTACTGTGTCTAAAATTCATGCACATTTCAGAGAACTTAGACATGTCAAACCATTGAAAAGGAAACCACACTTCGTTGAAGATGATGTGAAAGTGGATATTTTGTTAAGTGTCGAAGTACATTCAAGTACACGTCAAATTGCCCGTGAAAATAATATTAGTCATACAACTGTTCTAAGATGTCTTTATAAGGAAAAACTTCATCCCTACAAATTAACTTTTGTGCAGGCAAAAGACGATCCAGATCGTAGAATTGATTTCTGCGAAAGATTGATTAATAAGCTGAACAGAAATGAGATAGCTCTTGGTACCATTCTTTTTTTCTGACGAATTAACATTCACATTGAATGGAGAGGTAAACCGACAGAACTGTAGATATTGGTCAGCAGAGAATCCTAATTGGATGTGTGAGACACATACTCTCAAAAGGTGAACGTTTGGGCCGGTATTATAGGCGACCATATTATTGGTCCTATATTTATAGATGGAAATTCGACAGTTGAAAAATATTTAAATATGCTTAGAAATGAAGTTACTTCTGCGTTGGCAAACTTATACCCCAACGCAATAGATCCTAGCTTACCGAATGAAAATGTTTGGTTCCAGCAAGACGGTGCAACACCCCATTATGCTTTAATGGTAAGAACTTATTGAGATGAAATCTTCCCCAATAAATGGATTGGACGAAGAAGTACTATTGAGTGGCCAGCTAGATCGCCAGACCTTACGCCGTTAGATTTTTTTCTGAGGGGTTATCTTAAGAACAAAATATATGCAACACAACCAACTAGCATTGTAGACCTCAAAGACAGGATAACTACAGAAATACAGAATATTTCACCTCAAACTTTAAACAAAGTTAAGGAGGAGTTCTATAGGAGACTGTGCTATTGCCAACCACTAGGCACTAGGTGTAGAACATTTTTAGCATTTATTTTAATGTATTAAAATCAAATACATCAGGTATTTTATGTATGTGTTAAGTAACTGTGAAAATAAAAATTTCACCCTGTATAATTCATTTTAGACCTGTTATCATATCCATATCCTCATATATCCTGTGAATTTAATTCCCAATTATTAGGCTCTGCAATTATAATTTTAAATTTCAATATTTATAATATTTTTCCACATTTGACAGTGAAAATGCCACCTCTAAGATTTGCCCCGCCGAACTAATGTCCGAGTTGTCCGATTTTGAAGCTGGACCTGTCCAGATTTGTGTATAGGAGATAACTTTTCATTCAATATAGTAACCAATCAAAATACTTAATTTCAAGTCATGTGTCAAATTTCATCCAATCACCTCAGGATTACAGCGATTATACCACAGAGTACACCATCTGGTGTACTCTGTGATAATACCCTACATGTGGTGTTTTCAGTTTGGTGTTTATTTTTTATTAAAAATTAATTAAAAGTCAAACTGAGAATTGGATTAACATTGTCGTGAAGATTTGGTATTGCATCTAACGATTGAATTAATCTACCAATTGTACTTTTAACAACTGTAGTTTTAAATAAAAATGAATAATATTTGATTAAGGCCCGGTTCTATCACCTCTGGTCAAAAGTGATGGTTTGTCAAGCAGGTGAGGAAAAAATGTATTCTATCATCATGTGTCAACTACTTTTAACCAGTGGTTACTTAACATCGATAGTTTTCGTGAATGGACTATCCATTATAAAGATATTGTACAATATTTGACTTTTCCGTCTGAAAATTGCATATAAAAGTTTGATTATAGGTATGTCAAAGCACCTTGTTATAGACAATAGTACATTGTTTACCGGGTAGGAAAAGCTTAACATTTCTGGACGACTGTGAAGATTGCTAAGTCGAGGCGCAAGCCGAGACTTAGCAGCACAGCGTCCAGGAATGTGGCTTTTCCTACGAGGTAAACATACTATTTTTCCGCAAATCGTTTAAAATTCGACAGATATTGATTGATTTAAAAAAAACGCGATAATTTTATTCCCAAATAAATGGTGCTTTGAAATTCCTAATAAAATTACTTGGGTTACTATGGAAACGTATTGAGGTTGAATTGTCAAACTTGACGCTTATAAATTTCATTGCTGGTGTTCTCGAAAGTAAAATGATAAGTGATGATGAAATTTCCATTCCTGGGACTCCTCCAGAGCTGGTTGAGGCAGTGAATACTGCTTCATTAGAATTATTGCCAAAGAAATCAAGAGAAAAGTACGAAAATGCATACAGACGTTTTATGGATTATCGCATGAGTAAAAATACGAGTTCTTTCTCAGAAAATGTTGTAATGGCATACTTCCTAGCCTAGACCTTTGTTTAAAGATGAAATCTTCAACATTATGGTCCAATTATTCAATGCTGAAGTCAACCCTTGCACTTAAACACAATGTAGATATATCTACATACTCAAAACTTCGTTCTTTATTGAAACGGCAAGCAAGATTTTAACGAAGGAAGAAATTGAAAAATTTATCCAGGAAGCTCCAGATAAAGAGAATTTAATGATCAAGGTAATTTACAAGGTTTTAATTTCTATTTAGATTATAGCTTTATTTATTTTTTAGGTGGCTGTAATATTTGGTATTTCTGGGGCCTGTAGAATGGATGAGTTAGTCCGAATGACTGTACACGATATAGAAGACTTAGAATCTAAGCTTTTAATCAGCATACCTGATTCGAAAACCAACAAACCAAGATCATTTGTAATTAATCAGATCTACTTGAATGTTTATCGAAAGTATGTTTCGTTAAGACCAGAAAATATGAACAGTGACCGATTTTTCTTTGAATATCAAAGCGGAAAGGGTTGTAGACAAGTGGTAGGAATTCATCAATTTAGAAAAATGCCCAAAATAGTTGCTACTTATTTGAACTTGGTAAATCCGACAGAATATATGTACTGGTCACTGCTTTCGTCGGTCTTCTGCAACAATATTGGTTGACTCTGGTGCCGACATAACTAGTTTAAAGAGGCATGGCGGATGGAAGTCATCAAACGTTGCTGAAGGATATATCGAAGAATCGCTTAACAATAAGGTTGAGGTGGCAAATAAAATTTTCACAGTACAAAATATTCAACAAAATGACCCTACCACCCTGCATGTTGTCCAAAATGTTTCTCATAGTTCTAAGAGTGTTCCTCCAATGTTCAATAATTGTACTAACTGTCAAATTACTGTAACTATAACAAATTGATCTTAAAAATGTATTCAGCAATGACTTGATGTTTTCAAAATATAAATTAATTCCTTATAAGCAATGTGTTTTCAATCATTTATGTAGAACACTAACAACTGTACGGAAATATCATTTCCTTACAGTAAGGAAATGACATTTCCTTACAGTAAGGAAGTCCTGACTTTTTCTTCAAGAAATTTTGACAGGAATGTCAAAATTTCCTAGCGATTTGCGGAAAATTATATTTCTCCATGCACCTTGTTTTGTCAGATTGCTTGTTTTCGTTTCTATAATGGAAGAACAAAAAATAAAAGAAAAGTAGGGGAAAAACTTGATGCTTTATTGGTATTAACCAAAAAATATTATAAAAAAGTTCGTCAGAACCAGCCAATTTTTTGGGTTTTAGTTTTTTCATATCTGTCTTATAATAGTTCACTGTAAGCTCAGAAATTTTTGAAATATGATGATTATTATTTAAATTATTATACTAAATATTATAATTAGACTTTTCATGTAAATACCACCAGTTTATCGGCTACATCACAAGAAATTTTTCCAACTAAATAAAACTAACATATATTTCTACTGAAATTTATTTATTCATAAACCAAAAATACAAAAGAACATGAAAAAGTATAAAATCTAATTAATCCGAAAAAACACTTAAAACTATGGTTACCATAAAAATTCTCAAAAAAAAATGAGAAAATAAACTAATATAATGTCGCAAACAGTTGTATGTGTAAAACAATTTCTTATTCCAAAAAAAGTATGCTATAAGGATACTTAAAGCTAAACCAAAAAACCATAACTTAAATTTAAAAATAAACATACCATCTCATGCAAACGTAATCATAAAATTAACAATTTTCTCGCTTAAAAATAACAATGGTCACTTATAAAATAAATTAAACTTTATTAAATATTAAAACCTGAAAAATATTTCCAGAAAACATAATTGGGAGAAACGATAGTACATTGTTGAGGAGGATATTTTTTTGATACCTCTGGAAATAGTTTTTACAATAAAGATAATCTTATAATTAGAAAAATTAACATAAAAAATCATTCAATTTTTGGGAGGCACGAAATGTATGTTTCGCAAAAAATTGTAAGTGAAAAACTTAATGCTAAAAATTTGTTCCTGAAGATCAATGGACTATTATAAACATAAATCAAAAATAGAAGTTGATAGTGTTTCAATTAAATGCTTCACTTTCATTCAAAATATATCCAATGTCTTGCAATAATTAACATTAGAAAAAGAAATACTTCAAAAATGATTTCATTATTATCATTAGTATTATTATTATCGGTATATGATGGTACGAGTGGTTCCAACAGTTATTACCAAACCTGTTTGGACCACTTTTATTTTCTGGATGTACTAGAAACAAAAATACTTGGAACTTGGAACAATATCTAGGGGTAGTAATGCAGCACTATCATTTACCGTTAATATTGAAATATCAGTTTTGTTTCTGCTCAGACATAACAATCCAATGTAAATTGATAATTATTCAAAAAAGTGGGACAGCGTAGACAGAATAACGTCAAGTTCGTATAGCTACCAGGTCACAAGTGTATCTAGGGCAATGAAAAAGCTGGAGAAACTTGCAAAAGAGGGTTACGGAACACATAGCTCGAGCCAAGAAAGATTTTTGGTCAATAGCCGTAGTTAGAGAGATCTGTGAAGAACTGGATCAATAAGCTACATAAAAAGTTATTGGGTAAAGTAGATGACTGCCGCTATAGCCTGTATTAATAGGAACATTGGGAAATAATAATAAAATATTCAGTAACAGCCAGGCTCTGCTTGAAGCTATCAGAAATTGAGCAGCTAAGTCTTGTCCGGTGAAAAACTGTAAAGAAACCATTAATAAACTGTCAAGAGACAAAGCGTTTTGAAGAGTTGGAGGACCAGTTAACTGAAGAAGTGTTCAAAGGAGACTTCAAGGGTCCAGAGCTATTATGTGGAATCTCAAGGAATTGCATGAGAGGGGACCAATAAAGATTCTTGGTCAATAACCGTAGTAGAAAAATCTGTGAATAAATGGATAAGAAAGGTACATGAAAAGTAGATGACTGCCGATATTGCTTGTAATAATGAAAACATCAAGAAATAATAATAAACTATTTACTCACAGCCAGGCTCTGCTTAAAGTTATGAGCAACTAAGTATAGTCTGGTGAAAAACTGTAAAGAATTCCTCAATAGACTGCCAAGAGATAATATTATTGTATAATTGAAGGACCAGTCAGCTAAGGAAGGCTTTAAATGAGACTTCAAGTATCCAGAACCTTCATGTGGAATAGCAAGGAATCGCATGAGAGGAGAAATCCAGAACTGGCTATACAAATAGCTCCAATTCAAATGGATGTAGATGGAAAGACACCTCAATAAAAAGAATTGAACGAACAAGGAATTTCAACAAGACTATTCAACTGGGAGAAAATACTCTGAGAAAATATATACACAAAATGGTGAATCTATATGAACTAAGTAATGAAACGCCTTCTCAGATACTCTGCTTTGATGAGCACCCAGATGAAAGCACTATGGAGTTCCTCTCCAATCGAACACTTAGAGCTACTATGAATCCCTCTGTCACTGGTGCCCTACATAGAAGCTTCTGGAATGGATGTAGATAATATGAGAGTTGGTACAAAAACGCACTTCAAGTGCCTGGGCTGTTAAAAACAACCCAAACCTAGCGACCATTAGCCATTCGGTTGTAGTGTTATGAAAGACTTTGCTCATGAAGAAAAAGAATATTTTTACAAATCCATAGAGCTAAAAATACTAAGAATCATCGAGACTTGAAATCCTAATGTATGTAGTTGATTTAATTGAGTTAATTTGTCTTGTTAAAGTATTACATTTTTCATCGGATAAAAAACGTAAAAGAGAATTAACTAAAGCAGTGAACGACAGGATAAAAACCAATTTCAACCTTGTTAAACGAGCTGTTAATCTCTGTAATTGCGTTATCCCTTTTAAACCGTAAAAATGCGGCGGTGATTCTCTTAAACAGATTTTCCGACTTTTTTAAATCAGCGTTAAAAAAGCTAATTTATCTTCTGTAAAAAAGCTACCCTTGGAACAACTTGTTGATCGTATAGTCGCTGGTCCAGATCGGGATATAAAACCAATTACTTTATATGAACAGATGAAAATAAATGTTTGTTTATTAGAATTTGTTATAGTTACTTATACAGGAGGAGACTTAAGACTACGAAAGAGCATGAGTAGGAGTTGACTAAGAGTAATTGCAGTTATTTTAACAGGACACTGCCACCTGAGATAGCAATTAAAATATAAAAGAAATTGTGACCTTATTTTGATTTCGACCATAAGTCTGTATCTACTAGATATATTTCATTAAAAAAATGAATATCTTATTAATATTTAAAAATCTCTTTATAAGAATTGGTACTTTCAAATAAATTGATATTTCCACACCATTTTATTAGGAACATTAGCTTATGTTCTACCACCTCGGAGTTGTTCATTATTGTACCTTCAATGATAAAGAAGAATAATTATTTTAACACCTTTTCTCATGGTACATTTCATGTTACCCAATGGAGATAATTATTATTATGAAGGGTACCTACACCTTAGCCTATGAATAATTTCCTTTTTCCACTACTACCTGTGAAGTTGACAATTATTGCTTCTTCTAGCCAACTGAAAAATTGAATTTCTCTATAAGTGGTTAATAGTTTTTTCTATTATTAACCTAGGTCAATAATGGATAAATTCAAATATTTTCTGAATTCAGGAATAGTAGTTCAGCAAAAACTTGTGCAACATAATTTTAAATACCCAGGAGATTGACCTTAACATGTTTGCTGCTTGAAATTATCTATCAGGATAAAATTATTTAAATAAAAATGCCGTTAGTTTGAAATTTCCGCTCAACTAAAAATGACTGATGACATAACGAGTACGTTCTTAATATATCGAAAACTGACAGTGTAGTTGTCAGTCAGACGACGCAGTAAACACTTCTCGTGGTGTGTTTGTGAATTATTTTTAATTTTTATTCTAAATTTGGCTAGTAGTGGATAAAGTGTATATACACCACGGTGGTGAAGACACTTATTAGCCTCGCACCTATTATTAATATACTATTGTACCAGTGGTCAATACATTTTTGGGAAACCACGGAGCCAGAAAATATCCTGGAAAAGTAGACAAAATGCTTCAAAATTTCCAGAAAATAGGAGCTAATGTGCGTGTCTAACTGCATTATTTGCAGTCACACAAAGTGATTCCTTGATATCCTAGGTGATTAGAGGGAAGAAGTAGGAAAACGGTTCCATCAGGACATCATGCAGGATTAAAAAGGGAACATATCCAGGCGTTGGGATCATCGCAACTGGCAGAGTACTGCTATTTTCCTGTCTTAAGAAGTTTAATTTGTAGTTAAAAGTAAAGTAAAATCAACAATTATATAAATATTTTCATAAAATCTGAAATTGACTAATAAATTCCATGCTACAGAATAATTCCCCTGTGTAATTATGTATTTTTTCCATGGTCAGGCTCATGGATTATCTTTATAAAGCTCTAAATCCAAACAATGCAGTTACTCAACAACCCTAGAGTTGAAAAAAACTCGTAAAAATATCCTATGCACGGTGAAAAACACGGAAAATTACCGGTAAGAACAAAGGGAGAAGGCTAAGAGCTTGTTCTGTTTTCACAATTACCCTTTTAAAAATGTTTTTTATCAGCTCCGTGCGGTAGCTCCCAATTAGTGGTGGTTTTTTAGCAGAGACAGTATTAATCGTTTATTTTGAGGTTTATCCATGATTCTCTTTTCGTTTTATTTTAGGGTGTCGATGATTTATGGAAAACGCTTCTCTTTTTTAATTTCGTACAGTTTTTAATTAAGTGTTACATGATGGATTATCGTTACTGATTTTATTTCACAGTTTATTACGATATTATTTTTTTTTATGGCACGGAAAATTAATTTGGATTGGAAAATGAGAGTTTTTATAATATTTCAGAACAATAACTTGATTTTTTCACAGTAATTGTGAATGAATATTTGAATGAACAATTTTAAACTAAAATCAAGAGCTCATGTGAGAGATTTTCTTTCTTTTTGTCTTTAATGACAAACACTGATGAGAGAGTGATTTTCTTACTTATTTGATCTTTTTTTTGCTACTTAAATTACCCAGAAAATATATAAATTCCAATAAATTTGTTTGAAATTGTGTAAGGAAATGAATATTATTGTTAGGGGCTTTTTTGTTACATATTTGTCTTTAAATGCGCATTAAAATATGAAAATTAGTTGGTTAAATGCCGTCCATAATACAATAATTGATATAAAGTGTTATTATAGCACTTGTATCTTTGAAGATAATATATTTGTTTGTATTTTAATGTATTAATTCGATTCACACTCACAATTAGCAAACATTCTGATAAAAGCCACTTGTTAGATAACAATCCGTGTGCCAGGCAATAGCAGATATCTTATTTTTTATCGAATATCAAAATTTTCATTTATCCAAAACTAGAAGTATGAAAAAAATGTTTATCAAAACAATGTACCTCTCTATATTAATTATAATTATATTTTTGTCACTTTCCAAATTACAGAATCAAATTCACCAAACAAAATTCAAGAGTAGAATCTGATAACTTCCAACAAAGACTCAAGCTGAAAATGATAGAAAGTTGGAAACTAAGGCAGCCCCCTGGAGAGGGATATAGATCTTTTTGAATAGGATTTAAAAAAATAAAAGTACGGGATGAAGATCCAGTATAGACGATACTATCACTCCACTCAGGGCTTTAATTGCTGCCTGACTGTTGATGTATATGGTTATGTGGATCGACGAATAACCATATACACCGACAGTCAGGCAGCAATTAAAGCATCAACTCAGGACTTGCTGACGATTGTCGAGAACGACTTGCTGATCTTGCAAGTCGGAACGCAGTGTGGCTGAGGAATCAGCACCTCGCTCATTGGAATGCTCTGCAGGGTCCTAGACAATCCAAACTTCTACTGAAGGGATGGACTGATGGACACTCTGAGGCAGCTATTGAACTACCAAGGAGTAGGTTTAGGAAGATGGCAGGACTCCTAACAGGGCACTGCTGTGTGAGGAAGCACCTCTACAACCTAGGAGTAGAGGGAAGTTCCCTATGTAGGGGTTGCGGCATGACTGACGAAACGTCAGTCCATGTTCTCTTAGAGTGTCCACACTGGGCCGTATTACGCAGGCGGCTCTTCGGAGTCCCTGTCATGGCCCCTGGAGACACAAGCAGGCATCCACTGAAAAAGGTTGTGGCCTTTATTGAAGGGCTCGGCTTCATGGATGTCTAGGTAGCAGGAATGGCACAATGGGCCTGCCAGTGGCCTCAGTGCCGGAACCTTGGCTTGAGTTTGTCTAGGTCAAGGCTCGCCTGCACATTCAGTAGTAGTAGTATCACTCCACCAGAGGCAGCAAAGAGGGTGCTGGCAGTTAACCAAGAGAAAACAAAATATATGCAAATTTCAAAGAAGACAAGCAACTCTGCCACTATAAATACGGGATATTATACTTTTCAAAGAGTAAATCATGTCATACCTAGGAATAGATATTGATGAGAAAAACAACAGAAATGAGGAGATACATTCAAGAATAATAGCTGAAAATAAAGTGTATTGGAAGTATCAGAAACCACCAAGGGACAAATGCATCATTGAAAAAACCAAAATTAAAATTTATAAACCCGTAAATCAACCAGTAATAACGTAGGCCGGTGAAACAATCAGCTTAACCTTGAACACGAAGAAAATGTCAGAGTCATAGAGAGGAAAATCATGCGGAGGATACCAGGGACAAAACAGATCCCTAATGAAGGGTACAAAAAGAGGTTTGTTCCTACAGGTCCTCTGATCAACAGAAGGACGTCAGACACATGCGCATTGAAAATGTTCCGTTCCATCAGTGCCACGGATAATCCTATGAATTGTCAGAAAAACGTTCCAACAAATTTTCTGATTCGTACATGAAGGTGTCGAAGGATTGTCAAACTGATCAGCGATTCAACAATTGTACAAATTGTCAGCACATGCGCATTTGAGAGGACTTTTATATCCCCTTTCTAATACTCTCCAGCGACTTTCACACTGACTGGGACTAATTTTGACTCGTAACAAATTTTGTAGACTATCAGCAATATGTTGCCACATTGCTTTAATGATTGCTATCTGAACTTCCCACTTTATCCCGTTTTTCTCTGTGAAAATCCAAAAATAGTTCAGTGTTGTTTGCTGTCCACTTAATTTCATGGGGGTTTAAGTTAGTTCCCCAGACCCAGGGAAAGTACCTACCAAACTTAGATAGGATGGTGAAGGATTCGTGCATGGGGTAGAAGAATAGAGCATTGGAGGAAACGGAAAAAAAGAACAACACAATAAACATTGGAAGAATACGACCAGGCGAATAAATGGGAAGAAATTCATAAAAGAACCATCAGAAAAAGTAGCGAAGGCAGAAGGCAGAAACTGTATGGCAGAACCCAAATGACTCCAGAAGACTTCTACAACCAACCAGCAAAGAACCTTTATGAGCTAATACAGGGAACGGATTGGCTGGATAGGTTGTAGTCAGAACACTAGGAGTATCCACAATAAGCCCAGAAGGCTGAGGTGGTACCGGCGAAGGGACGGCTCCTGAGAAAAAAAAAAGAATACCTAAAGTTTTAAAGTTTAGTTAGAGTTAGACAAGGAACTCGCAACCAAGCTATTGAAACTTGAGGTCACTTACATACTCTGCTTCTTTGAGAAAATAGTGGCTTATGTGAAAGATACGAATCTTCTGGAATTCAAGTGTGCTGTCGAGCAGAACCCCTTATAGATAATACTTTAATAAAAAATGTACGAGCTATATACGAGATATATACAGATTACAACCTCATATTTTTATATAAATAGGAAGTGGAGTGGATTTCAATTTTAACGTGAAATATAAAATTTTTCATTATAAAAAATATAACTTTGATCTTATATATGAAACACTCTGTATTTTGAAATTTTGAAAGAGATACTTATAGCTGTCAACAATTTAAATAAATAATTTTCTTTTATCTCTTTTGATGACAAGCCTACTAATCCGCATCACTCTGATAAATCACCCTGTAATATGCTGTATAAATTAACATTAAAATATATACCAGTTCTCTATAATGAAGCCCTGTAGGTATTTACTATTATAAAAAGAGCCCTGGTGGGCGTGTTCATGTCGCTGTAGTTGTATTTTTGTAGTAAGAATTCGATATTTTGAATCGATAACCAAATATCGATACCATATATGTCAACTGTTAAAAGATATGTGAACAAAGTCAAACTTGCTAAAAATGTAACTCTAAATATTAATAAAAAAATTTATATTGGACCAAAACTAAAACTACCGTTCGCCCTAAATGTCTATATTTTCAAATTACATGACTGCATTAATGTGATGAAAAAGAAGGGTCAAGTTTCTATGGAAAGCAACAAAATATGA
>CAJUYI010000887.1:33074-44095 GCA_910591695.1 Galerucella pusilla | reverse complement strand
ATATTCCATTTTCAATAAATTTTCTTTTAATCCCATTTGAAATAGTTGAGCGTACGCCCTGTATACGAAATCATAATTTACAAGTTCTCCATTAAAAATTCGAAGCGAATTGGTAAACAATTTTTTTCTTTTTACATTCCGATAAGAACCTGTTGGGTATTTCAATTTTTATAACACAAGTAGGTAGTTATCCTAGTTAGCTGTGGTGACAATACTGTCAAAAGCGATATTAGTTGAAACAATCTTGTAGAAAAACTATTCACGGGAGCGAGTTAAAATTCGATTCGGTTTAAATTTAATTGATTTTCGTGTGAAAAACTTTGTTCCGATAACAAAAACTATGAAAATATGTTATAGAAGTGTTGGTGATTAATAGAAAACATCTTCCAACCAGATATTTAGGTAAGAATGTTAATATTATACATAATTGTTTCGCTATTTTCTTCAGAGGCTACTTTCCCTTAAATTAGAATGGACTCGTCCAAATTGATAGTAATATTTTTCTGTAATGATGTGAAAAGAAAGCAATATTTTCTAGGTTGTGAAAAACAATTAGAAGGTTTGAAAATATGACGTGTTATGACTTTTTACTAATAATTCGAAAAATTGGAAAAACTCACTGACTCAGATTTCTATATGCAAAGCTTTAAGCTCAATACCTACTACCTACCTGGGAGTGAAAATTTTAGGGAAATAATTATATTCCTTGGAAATTTTTATTTGTGGGTAGATTTGAAATTTTATTTTATAGATTTCAGCTCTCGAATGTTCTAAATTTTCCAGTTTAACTGGTCTTCTACAAAAGTACTAATACTAGAGAATAAAATTATAATTATTGTGTTTGGTGACAGTTCTTTATGTTTGATATAATATGTTTTCAAAATTAGATATTTTTTGGCATCATTGAAGATGAAGGGTATGTTGGCATTCCATCTGCCACAAAATTTTATTAGCATTCTACCTATATCTAGTTGAATTTCAGTTTGAAATTGAACTAAAACATTAAAGATAATTTTGTTAGGGAGCCAAGGAGAGTTGTAACTTTAATGGTTGAACAATGAACAATATGATTAGCTTTTAAAGTTTCTATTAATAAATTAATTTCTCTTTGATGGTTTTTGTAAAAGAAAATGAGATTCAAATCACACACTGAAGAATCTGTAATGGTGGATATAAGGTGATGGGTGAGGAAATAGTAAAAATGGAAGAAAAAATGTTATTGAGTGAAAATAGGGAACGATGTCAGAAATGTGGACGAAGCTGAGACGTTTTGTGTGAAACCTGGACAAAGGGGAAGATTTGAAGGTTGTTTGTGTCAGGAGATACAAATGATTATAAGCTTTTTCATCCAATAATAATCAATACACAAGAGTTGCATATGCTATTTTTGCTACGCCCGATAAATAATGAAACATTATGAATATCATATTAATTACATCAGAGTTGCATATGCTATTTTTTCTATAACCCATAAATGGTGAAGAATTATAAATATTAGTTATGCTAAAAACATGCGAGTTGCATTCGCTATTTTTTCTACACCCGATAAATAATGAAAAACTATAAATATTATAGCAATTACATGAGAGTTGCATACGCCATTTTTTCTACGCCCGATAAATAATGAAGAACTATAAATATTATAGCAATTACATGAGAGTTGCATACACTGTTTTTTCCACGCCCGATAAATAATCAAAAATTATCAATAATATGTTAATTATAAGAGAGTTGCCTACGCTAATTTTTCTACGCCTGATAAACAATGAAAAATTATAAATATTATAATAATTACAGGAGAGTTGTATACGCTATTTTTTCTACAGCCAACTGTGGATAGATGTTTTTATTTGTGAAAATATTTTTGATTTTTTCGTTGAATAATGTGGAAATTTCATTTGTATTTCTCCAGTTCATAAACCGGTTTTCGTATTTTATTGGATTTCTTGGGCAAAATATTTTGTACTGCATTTCCTGCTTTCTCTGATATGTATAGAGGCGTCGATAATATTTCTTCTATATCATTGATATCAGATATTTTGATAATTTCTACTGGTTGAAAAATTATGGGCCTCAATTGATTAAAAATAAGTATCATTATGAAGTTGATGATGTGCATATAAATATAAGTGTATTATTATACTACGGGTGTGCAAAAAAAGTTAATTTTCATTGGGAATGTTTTACAGTAAAAGTGTCAAGGTATGAGGGAGAGAAGCAAAAAACTCAAGAATGGAAGATGTGCAGGCTTGAAGGTATATTTTCAGAATATTTCCTGAGGACTCTTCGTAATTCCTGATGATGTCGAAGGGGTGCGAAACTATGGATGTCAGTGCTTTCGAAGATCTTTAGCTTTATTGTTGGCTGATATCGGAGTAGTTCTTCTCACTGTTAGACGTTTTGGTGGATTTATAACAATGTCAACATGACAGTTTAAATTATTAAGAAATGAAACTGTCAAATATGGTTAAAAAATTAGTACAAGTTTATACCAGGATTAAATAGGCATTTCCTTGCACTTCTGTCTTGTTTTATTGGGGAAATTTTCAATTATTTTATTAATTTATTTATACATATAAGGAAAAGAACAGCAAGTGTAATTGAAAAAGAAAAATTAAAGCCCAAGTCAGATATTTGTCTGTGCGCTGAGACAACGTTATATAATATTAAACAAAACGACTTTGAGCGACAAAATCATTGACAAAAACTCTCATTCCTCGACGTTTCCCGTGTGAAACACTATTAAATTTCATGAAACCTTCGTAAATTATATTGCTCGGGGTGTGTAGGGCGCCAAATTTAAGATTCATAGAATTAAAGATGAGTGAATGTATTATTCAGATAGTGTGCCTTGGAAAGAGCTCTAAGATAAATGAACGTACACAGAATAAACAAAGTTGTGCATAGTCGCCTACTTGAATATAACACAAGAAATTTAATATTCCACAGACTCGAGTTGTAATATAAAATACCGACTCGGGTATAAAGGGAACGTTATTATTTTTCGACGATGACTGATGTGACTTGGAAGAAGTTATGGAGGAATCTTAGAAGGGTTTTAAATTATATTTGAGAAATGGATGGTATTTAGCGAATACCAAGCATTATTTTAGGAGAGATAAAAGCGAGAGGCGGCATTCATAATGGCGTTAGTTTTAATTATACGCTATTAAATAATGTTGATGAAATTTTCAGGCTAATGTCTTGATTTTATCTATAATCTGCTGTTTTTATATTTATAATCTGCTTTGTACTTATTTATTTCATTTATAATCTGCTATGTACTTATTTACTCTACTTATAATCTGCTATGTTTTTATTTACTCTACTAATAATCTGCTATGTTCTTATTTATTTTACTTATAATCTGCTATGTTGTTATTTATTCCATTTATAATCTGCTGTTTTTATTTATTCTACTTATAATCGGCTGTTCTTATTTATTCTACTTATAATCTGCTATGTTCTTATTTATTTTATCTGTATCAACCACTAAGGGTTATTAACAATAACATCCCATTTATTATAAAAAAAGGTTTCCATATTTTGTAATACATATGTGTGTCTTTCGTAAACTCTTTTATTTTTTCTAAAAAGGTACCCTGAATGGTAAAAATTTGTCTTTCTTTGTGTTCATTTGAAAAGGACCCATCCTTAATATCTCCTTTTGGATATGGAGAAGTGCATTATTGCTTTGATGGGGAAGTGGTACCTAGAGGAAGTGGTTGTAGGTATCTTGGAGATATTCTATTGATTCTTCTATAGAATGAATAGATCTGTTTTAGAAAGTAATCTGTTTTGAAGGATGTGCTGTATAGAGAGAATGATATGTGAGATACTCTGAAATTCAAGTGGCAATTGATTGTTTGAGATGTCGATCTGAATAAAACCAATTACTTTCACCCATATCTCTTATCCTAAACATTCTCAACATAAATAGTGTGACTGTCAAAGAACTTAGAAATTTTTGATAAGTAACCGATAGGCAATAGAAAACTTTTTAAAGCTCATTGGTTTTGTCTTGAAGCTATCTTTCAACGAGCATTTAAGGACAGATGCTAGAAAAATTCACTAAAAATGTCATTCAATAATCTGAAAGTGAATTTGGATAGTAAAATTTATATTTTATAAAGATTCTGGGATTTTGTGTGGAAGTTTTAAATTTTTGAGTTGAAATCATATACATTGAGATCAACGGATATCTTTCTGGGACTAAATTCCATTATACTTATTTTAATTGTTATTTTTTTCTATCCAAAATTTGAATTTATGATAGTAAAGTTATTTTCACACGTCTCTTATATAAATTATAACCACAAACTGGGATAAATTACAGAATTTACATGTTAGAAATCAGTGCATAAACGTAGAAATTAATGGGGCATTTAAGTAATTTACCTTTAAATTATGAGTAAGGGAAGGCAATTTCTTATACGGCTAGGCGAAACGGAAGACGCAAAATGCGGAATTATTGTTTGGAAAGGGGTAGCGTTGGAAATCGTAAGGAATTTCTGCAATTTCATACTTTACTTTGTTTCACTCTCCACCCTCCCGAACGGTGTTTAAATGAGGAAAGGAAGGGAGGGACTGTCCTTATTATTTCAATTTATCAGCGACAAGATTTGGACAATAGAAAATTGAAGGTTCTTCACAGTTATTTTTTTAAATAATAATTACTAATTACCAGTGGAAAAACTGCGGAAATTATTCACCTTTTTCGTAACAAACCACCACGATTCCCCTTATTATAATAGTCATTTGATTTGATAAAACTCAGGCTTCAGTGACTTAAACAGCTCAATAAAGTTGCTTGGTGGACTGGAGCGATAAACAAGGATCTAGCAATTCCAGTAACTGTGCTGTAGATCTCGGTAGGTGATTTGACTGACGAAAAAGGTACCAAAGTTAGCTTGACGTCCAAAGTGGGATACCACAGCGAGCCAAAATCGTCTCTGGTTAGGCGAAACTAAATGAACTGCTCCAATCGCTTATCACATCATAGATTTGTATCAGGTACGGTGGAACTGGAGGCCAAATTGATAATATATGGATGTGTTGTCGCATTCATGCCATACAAATTGAAGCTTTCCAACGAATTAGAATCACTCCAGAAACATATTAGAGCTACAGCTGGAAACAAAGCGACATGTTTAAAGATATGGTTGAAATAATACCCTTCTTGGTGTGCGTCATCGATTGTTAATGTCCTTCTAGCACATTACGTAGAAAGAAATGGAAAAAAAGGTCTGTAATTGATCCTAATCAAAATATCAAAATAAGGAACCGTTTAAATGTATTACAAACGTTAACCCTAATCTTTGACTTACAAAAATTTGATTGGTTGATGTTTAGATTACGCTCAAGCTCAACCTATCAATCGAGAGTTTAAAATACTATGAAGGCGTTACTTTCGTAGCGGCAATAAGTCTTGCGTCTTTTTCTACTGTCAAACTGACAGTTCTTGACAGGTCTGTACTTTGTAGTTTACGGTCAATTATTATTTATGAAAAGTGAATATTAATCTTATTGTTTTATTTATATGAATAATACAAAAATATGCATGAATACACGGAAAAACATCAGTATTTTGAAAGTCCTCAAGTATTTCCAGTTGGAAAAACAAGCTGGTAATTATTAATTGCATAACCTTTTCGAATTTGGCCAAATACAATCCTGATGATCTTATTTATAAAATGTAAGGTTAGCTATATGTCAAAATAGCAAATAATGGGCTTATTCTGTACAACTATCCGTAACAGCTGTAAATTTAACATCGATGTAGTTAAAATCGCAATGTTAAATCAAATTCAACAGCGCGGTTAAAAATCGTATTCTGAACGACCCGATGTAAAAAAATTATTGACGCAACATTACATCGTAGCTAACTTCACTCATATTATGTTGTGTAGTAGAATTTGCCTAATTTTTAAGTAATTGGTCCGGTACTGTGAAGCAAGAGGTCAAGGAACCAGAAGGAAGAAGAGTTTTTAGGTTATCGTTATATAATGGATGGAGTTTGCATTTCTTGGATTTTTTGCATGTGGCTCTAAGTAACAAGTTAATTTCTTTATTTAGCCTGTAATAGGCAATGAAAAGGTCTTCCGGTATATCAAACGGATTTTGTGAATGACGTAATATATATATACCTAATGCCTAAACAATTATTTCAATTTTATAATCTAAAAGTTGGCTTATATTTTTGTTTCAATATTGCTAATACACACCTTCCCAAAAATGGAATGATATTGTGGTTCATTATAATTCATTTCATGAAAATTAACAATTCAACTTATAACAAACAGTGTCAATTCACTCTTAACGTCGAATGTTTTGGTCGGCGTTATTTTAACAGCGAAAATGTTATTATACATCGATGTAAGTTACATCAAAAGCGTATGGGGGGTCTATTCTCAAACAGTGACATTTTTTATCGCATGCGAGATTATACTTTTGTCAATTAAGGATGTATATAAAGAAGTAAAATCTTGCATGCGACAAAAAATGTCATTGTTTGAGAATAGACCCAGCGAATAGCTTTTTCGGAACATCTCTCGACCTTGAACATTTACAGCGCTGTTACCGCTAACATTTTTGTACAGAATAAGCCCATAAAATAAACGACATGCCGAAATACCAGATATACGTCACAATCGATGATGCACACCAAGAAGGGTATTATTTCAACTAATGTTATTTTTTGGAAAACATTTCTACTGGTGATTAGTGTTTGGGAATAATTTTGTAAGCAATGAAAAAAAGGCTGTAGTGAATATATCTAGATATTGTGGTTTAATTTCCCAGGAAATTAAAAAAAAGAATGAATATATATCTAGTTAGAAAATAAATATCCGAAAAGCTTCTCGAGAACTACATCTGGGGACAATGGACTGCACTTACAGCTTAATGTGTCTACATCATGAAGAAAATGAGATGAGAACAGCTAAAAGCTAATTGTAATAATTTCTATTGTTGGAAATAGAAACATAAGAACATTTGACTTTACAAAATTTTTAAGTTTGCTTATCTTATCCGCTGACTTCTTTTTCGTAGGTGAGTTATTTTGAACATTTTTTGACAGCTCCAATAATCAATAAAATTTCCTCATTTTATATCATATGAACAATCTCAGCCAATCATGTCAACATTACACTGAAAACAGACCATGGGCAATTTTCACACGTTGCTATGGATACATATTGATTTATTTCGATTTTGAAGTTTCGAATATTTAATATTTCGAAATGTCACGATTTGGTTGTAATACTGAAGCAAAAAATTTTCTATCCGAATAACCCTCGGACATTGATAAATGCTCAAAAATTTTATGACAACTTTCTCAAGATTATAGCTTGTAGGCAACAGCAACAAGCTTTCGAAATCTGTCATGAAATTTTTTCGAACAATTATCAATGTCCTTGGGTTATTACTACTGACAATTTTCTCTGTGCGTGGTAGATGCTAAAACTGTCATCAATGTCAATTCAAAATCACTCCACTAGCAACAATGGATTTCTTATGGTTATTTTAAAAAATGTCGCTTCCTATGCTATTATATTAACGGCCGTTTTCATAACAAACTTTAACACCAATTCAAGTTTTAAAGCAAACTTTAAATAAAAATCGATTTAATAACAGTCTTTATAACTTCAAGTCGACTTTAAGTTAAAGTGGACACAATCGCGACTTTAACCTAAAAATTCAAGATATTTTTCAGTCTGTTGTGTCACTATTAGGCATTCCAAATTACGTGACCCAATATGGCGTCTGCGGGCAAACAAATCTCTTAAGTGTCATGAGAAAGCATTTAGTACGTGGTGAATAAATTGTTTAAACCACATTATCTCCAAAGTTGTGTGAATTTGTGATTGTTGAAAGACTTTTTAAGATGCAGAGTGATTATTTAAAGACATTATTATTGCAAAATCCAGATATTGGCAAGAGGTAAGCTGAAAATCCAATTTGTTTGTTTCCTAGATGTGAAGTGAAATATTTGTTTACAGATATCGAATGAAGCTAACAAATATGTGGCTTAAAACCGCTGGCACTAAAAAAAAGTTTACAGCATCCCTGTTGGAACGACTTCCACAACCAACCACAAGGCACGTAGTTGGCATTTTTTCGTATTAAAATGTAATTATACCACTATAAGTCCTAAATAATATAAAAAGTCACAAAAACAACAATCCCACAAAATTTAAATAAACTTTTCAACAGCACAATAATATAACACCAACAAACTATTTGCCCCCAGCCGCCATATTGAATTTGTTTTGACAGTTCATTGGAATGCCTAATTGTGTACAAATTCTCTTGAGATGAAAATAGATACCGAGGATAGCAGCAAAGAGATCGACAGTGATAAGGAAATATTCATAATTGGGAAACGAAAAATATATAAACAGAGAATAACAGAATTTGATAATTGGTCAGATGGAGAGTTTTACCGAAGATTCAGGTTAACAAAACCTATAGTTGCGAGATGGCCAGGGAATGCTCATGATGAGACTATTCCTAATAATAGTCGATTGAAACATAATTTTGACGGAGGCCAATTTAGGAGGTTCCATTTAATTGGAGACTCTGGATATGGAGTTCAACCATTGCCCTTGATTCCTCTGCAGGAAACAAATACAGAGGCTGAAATACTATACAATGAGTCATTAAAAAGAACTAGAACTACAGTAGAAAGACAGTATGGTGTCTGGAAAAGACGCTTTCCTATACTATCTCTAGGTATAAGGGTTAACCTGGATACGGCAATGACAATAATTGCAGCAATAGCGGTTCTCAATGATATGGCTGTCGAAATGAATGAACCTTTCAAGGTTTTGCACTCAATAATCGATTGATATTTTTCAGCTATTTTTACCAAATTCAATTCTTCTGTTGTAAAATTTGTACCCTTAATTCTTTTTCTATTTACTTCACCTATAACACTTATTTCAAGTTGGAAATCAGAAAAAAGCATAAACACTAATATAAAAATATACTTCAATTGAAAAAATCTCGAAACTGATATAGTCACTGATACCAACTTCTCTTGATAAACGTAAAATCGCACTTTACTTAAAGGAACGGAACAGAAATGTTATGAAAATCATTCAACTTTAAGTGAAGTTGAAGTGATAAAGTTACTTTAGCTAAAGTGAACTTTAAGCATTTGTTATGAAAACGGCCGTTTGATAAATCTTGGAAATATTATAAAATAGACTAGAACGAATAACTCAAAATATATCAAAAATGCTCACATTTGAATATAATTCAGGGACATTATAATACTAAATGAATGTTAGATTCAGGAGCTTCGTAGCCGACGGAAAATGAAATTTAAGCCATATTAGGACGCTCAGTGTAATGGATTTGTTTTTGTCAAAAAAATTATTACGACGAGCTATTACGATAGCTTATTGTTGCACATACTTTAAATTGGTCAATATACTTATACTTAAGGTCTGATTAACAGAATTAAAAAGATTCTGATTTTGAAAATGTAATATAAAAGTCCTTGTTTCCATTTTGTTCCTTCAAATATTCATTTTGCTAAATTTAAAAGATTTTTCTTCATTTAAAAATGAATTCTTAAGAAAATATATATTCTCAAAACTTCTTTTAGATTTTTTTCTAAAATATTTTCATATTTTTCTCTTTTTTATCATTTTTTTTCTAAAGATTTTTCGTAAACATTCCACCGTCAAACGAATAGCAGAAATCTCAGACATTCTTCTAAGGGTCGTGCAATCATTGATTTCTTATATGAAGCCACTCCCTGGAAAGCTTCAACCCCTCCTCAATTCCCCTTCATCCCCTACACGGTCTCTCCAGGATTCAGTTCTTACGAACCTCCCCTATCCAGAACCGGCCTTGCATATATTTGTAAACCCAAATAAATATTTTTATAACTAGAAATACTCAACTATATTTTTGGTAAATTGACAAATATGGATATGTAATATCCACACAAGAGTTCCATAAATATAATTCAGCGGTACCAAACAAATATTAGCCAGACAATACGACACACAAACCTCATGAACTTCTTCAATGTATACAGGCATAGAGAGTAGTGAATGTTGTAGTGAAATATACAGTTTTTAACAATTCCATATGAATAATTTTAATAATAGAAATATATACCAAAAATAAATTTGTAGTTGCTATTCCTGAGTCCGATCCTGGCGTATTTACGGGTCCTGCTCGTTGAAATCAGCGAAAGAAAGTAAGAGAGAAATAAGAGAGAGATGTAAGAGGTTAGCAGTCTCCTGTATTTTCCTAAATGTTGCTTGAGTGGTAGAATTTTTCGGTTTTCTTTTTCTCTTTGCTGTGCTGTCTTGCTGGGGGGGAAAGTGGTGGGGATGTTCCTGGAAAAAGATCTAGTTAGTTAGGTTGATTGGGTGACGTGCTATAATCGTTATTTTTAGTTACAGATCACTGATTTTATTTTTTGGAAATGGTAGTTATTCATAGAATCAATATTTTCATTTAGTTTTTTTAATAATTGTTTATTATAGACAAAAAAATTCCCAACTTATCCATTTACGGAAAAAAACATAAACTATATATATAACAAAAAATAATTGAGCATTAGGATCATTTGACACAAAACAGGGATTGAGGCAAGGTGGAGGCTCTATTCCCAACTTTATTCAATATTTTCATGGACCACATAATAAAGCAAACCAAACCAGATACACAGGGGCTTTCTGTAGGTATGCAAATAAAACAAAAATAACAAAAGATCAAGAAAGGTTGAATATAAGAGTTAACGGAAGTATAATCGAACAATTTATCTAGTTTAATTATTCAGGAACAATAATTGACATCACTGGTAAGGGAAAGGAAAGGGATATTTTGGAAAGAACAGAAAAATCCTTAGAAACTCACCATATGCTAAAACCTGGATTTATTAATAATAAGGAAATCCCAACAAGAACCAAAATGACAGTATTCCAAACTGTTTTTAGACCGATACCGACTTATGGCATCGAAACGTGGGAACTAGGCCAAAAAATGAAAAGTAGATA
>CAJUYI010000887.1:0-32674 GCA_910591695.1 Galerucella pusilla | reverse complement strand
TGGTGTATAATATACTATTATTATCTGACTTAAAACACAAGTTTTCTTTTAATAAACATTCAAATTTAATAAATAAGAAGACTCTATTGAAAGAACATTCTACTATTCAAAATAACATGAATGATTTATAAATATTGTTTGCAGAACCCCTTTTTTTTCTGTACCGTGTGCCGTTTTAACCGACCCATTGTATTTTTCACAAATGAATGACACCACCAAACCAGCTCGTTTTTTTTAACATTGTATTTAAATTTTTGTCGCTTACCTGCTGTAACTCACGCCTCACACTTTTTTCTTTTTCGGTAAACAATCGCGTTCCATCCATATTCTGATATCTTTGTGTTGTACATGACAGTTGAAGTGCTACCTATTTCACTTGTCAACCGAATTAATGTTCGTTCGTTCCAGAAAATCTGTTTTTACATCTTTTTATCGATCACGTCGGTTATGTTGGCGAAAGGTTGAAGAAGCTGTAATTCAATTCATCGAGTAAAAAATTTTACATTATCCTCTTTCACGTTATTTTCACTATAGGCTGTATGATCTTAGCTGGGCGACAAAAAGTATACCATAGAGCAGTCACAAACGGTTGGAAACTGAACGACTCATGCGCAGAGTCTTTTTGTGGACGATTTTTATTCACTGCGCATGAGTCGTCCAGTTTCCAACCGTTTGTGACTGCTCTACGAACAGACCTTGTGATATTGTAATTGTACAAACTATAACAAAATACACTGCTCAACAAAGCTGTTTTCTTATTACGATTACAGCCAGTGCACCACTCTTTTCGGTGGTCTTGATTCAGCAAACAATGACTGCTGTAAAATATTGCTCCGGTGATAGAGCAGGGGCTGGAATTTACTCCAGGAACCCAAGAACACAAGTTTGTGTACCATTGGGTGATGGTGTATCTGCATATCAGGCCGAGATATATGCTATCTTGGAATGTGCGCAGATAAACCTAGACAGAGGTTATGTGGATCGACGCATAACCATATACTCCGACACTCAGGCAGCAATTAAAGCCGCCCTGAGTGGGTATACCAGCAACTCAGGACTTGCTAACGAATGTCGAGAACGACTTGCTAATCTTGCAAGGCGGAACGTGGTGCGGCTAGAATGGATTCCAGCCCACTCTGATTTTGAAGGCAACGAGATGGCGGATGCACTGGCTGCGGAAGGGTCGACAGCTCCTTTCTGCGGCTCGGGCCCGACCCCGTGCTTAACAAAACAAAAAATACGCAAGGAGACGAAGAAGTGGCTGAGGAATCAGCACCTTGCTCATTGGAATGCTCTGCAGGGTCCCAGACAATCCAAACTGAACTACCAAGGAGTAGGCTAAGGAAGATAGCAGGACTCCTAACAGGGCACTGCTGTATGAGGAAACACCTGCACAACTTAGGAGTAGAGGAAAGTTCCCTATGTAGGGGTTGCGGCATGACTGACGAAACGTCAGTCCATGTTCTCTTAGAGTGTCCACACTGGGCTGTACTACGCAGGCGAATCTTCGGAGTCCCTGTTATGGCCATTGGAAACACAAGCAGACATCCATTGAAAAAGGTTGTGACCTTTATTGAAGGGCTCGGCTTCATGGATGTCTAGGTAGCAGGCCAGTGGCCTCAGTGCCGTAACCTTGGCTTGAGTGGTCCAGGACAAGCTTTAAATGCCTATTGAGCTTACAATGCCCTGTTAACAGACCCACTACAGCTTTGACAGTTTTCCTATCCTTGGTCATCAGATCTGCTGTGAATTTTGGCGAATGTCGATGGTTATTAAGCCTAATAGTTTGGTGAAGAAATGAGAACTATTGCAAAATGTAATACAAAAGTCGTTCATCTGTCCACTTATAGTAGATGGAATTCTTTTCGTCTGTTGACATGGGCAGTTTAGTCAGTATAGACGCGTCCATTCCTAAAATTGTAACAGCTCCTTTGTTCCTTCTGTATAATAGCTATGAATTTCCTAGATATCTACATATCCATGAAAACGTTTTGCTTAAAGACGCGTGAAGATGCCACGTTTAGCCAAAGTCTCCCCTTGTAGATATTTAATGGTAACTAATCTTGGTATTCAAATGATTTAATTGATTGGTTCTTGGAGGACGCTAAGCAAGCAATTGGTTGTAATATTCGATTGACATTATAAATGATTTAAATAATGATACTCGGTGATTGAGCTAATGTATAGTAGCTTTTTTCATATGTTTCACAATGATTATTAGCGGTTACTTTAAATAGTTCTGGAATAAATTATGGATGTGGATATGGATATGGATCTTTAACAAAAAGAGTGTTTATAATCTTTTCTACTCCTATACTATAAGTTGTTAATTAAATGCCAATTTTCAGTTTCATAATGATACTCATTATAACACTAGTTTTCATTATGAAAATGAAAAATTGACCAATGGAAATCTAGGCAGTCCCAATATTTTCTGTAGAATGTTTGACAGTTTGACAGTGTTTTATGACAGTTTAAATCTTTTGCGTTAGGTTTTAAAAGAAATGTCGACCACCAGACCGAAAATACTCAATGACCAAGCAAATACATATTTAAACTTATTATTTTTGTTTATAATAATTTATTACCAATATTTTATAACAGTAACATACTCATATGCTTTATGCTAAACTTGAACCATGTAGTACCGTGGCGCAGTAGATAAAGGCTCCGCATAAGGTTTTTTTCGATATGTACATTCCGGGTTCGAGTCCCAGGCAGTACATTTTTTTAAATATATTTTTTAATCAAATTTCTTCGTATAAAAAATAGTGTATGCCACTCTCATGTAATGGTTATTAATACACTCGCATTAACCATTCGAAACTTGCCTTTGGCTCGTTTCGTAGCCCGGTTAATGCTTGTGTATTAATAACCATCATTACATGATCGTTGGATAATATACTATTATAGAATCTCTTACTTGGACTAGACAAACATAAACTACAAGAGAAATAAGGTTTTTTTGAGTCTGTAGTTCTGACGTTCATTACTTCTGATATAATGATGCTCCATCAGCAGATGTACCTAGCTCTGTCATATTATTCTTAGAAACTTTGTTGCATTGCTTGTCCTATTGGTTGCGTCTTCATTATTTATGTTATTTTTGTCGTTTTAACGAGCTGAGTTCTTATCTTGAAGGTTTTTAATGATTCAAAAATTTTCGTTTTCAATGTTCACTTTTTTTGCAGCGTTTATACCGCTGCGATTATATCGCTATAGATTTATTTGATGTTATTGGTTATTTGATAATATTCTACTCACCTAAATTTTGACTTCGGTGAACTTTTGAATAGTTCGTCTTATTTCAATATAGGAATAAATCTGAAACTAAATTTTTGGGAATTATTGACCATAACAGAAAACTAAATGTGATGATTAAGATTACGTAGGGTGTGATATTAAATTTAAAAAAAAAGTAATTTATAGATATATTGAAATTAAAAAGTATCAAATTGATTTTTGTCAGATGAGTTTTGAATGTCTAACGAATAATTTTTTGTAAGATTCTAAAAGAAATGGCAAACAATTATTTGCAATTGATTGATTTAGACAAAAAAATATATTGAACGTTGATTTCAGCCTAGTCCTATTTCATTTTATTTGAAAATTATTTTAATTCAAAGAAAAAACAAAAAAATACTCGTACCGGAGCCAGTATGTCCAGTATACTGAACTTATTAATACTCTTTTTCCCACTACTAGCTGTGAGGTTAATAATTATTGCTTCTTCTGGCCAACTGAGAAGTTGAATTTCTCCATTATTGGTTAATAATTTTCTATTATTAACCTAGGTCAATAATGGACAAATTCAAATATTTTGTGAATTCAACAAAAACTTGTGCAACATAATTTTGTATGCCCAGGAGATTGTCTTTAACATATTTGCTTCTTGAAATTACCTATCAAAATAAAATTATCTCAATAAAAATGCCATTAGTTTAAAATTTGCGCTCAACCAAAAATAACTGATGACATAACGAGTACGTTCGTAATATATCGAAAACTGACAGTGTACTTGTCAGTCAGACGACGGAGTAAACGCATCTCGTGATGCCCTTGTGAATTATTTTTAAATTTTGTCTTAAATTTGGCTAGTAGTGGAGTAAATTGTATATACACCATGGTGTTGAAGACATTCATAAACCTCACACCTTATTCCTCTCGGGGCAAAGCCCTTCGCGATATAATCTTGGTGCTCGGTCAATAATAATAGCGTTGATTATAATATGTAGTCTTCACCACCTTGGTGTATAATATATTATTTGGTTAAATAACTATTACTGATCGACTCCTGGACTTTATAAATCAATAAAGTATAAATCAATAAAGTAACTGACTGACACTTATATATTTCTTCTGCTGGACCCTGTATTTTCATTTGAATCTCCAGAAAAAGATTGAATTTTCCATACTTATAAATATAAAACACTCTATTGCCTTACCTGAAAGTACCCTTTTTTTGAATGGAAGCAGTTTGATGAAAATGTTATAAATAATTGAATGCATTATCTTCAGGAAACTGGTGAGTCCGATCCACATAGTGATTATTAAAAATATTCTGCGAATTCTATACCTTGCCTGTGTTCTGAAACAAACAAAAAATATAGTTATAGTTATATAGTTAGAGTTTCCTGTAATATTATCGTATTTAATAAATAAAATTGGCAGCAGACTGAATGAGTAGCCGTAGTAGGTTCACTAATGGCAATGAAGAGGAAATAATTCTTTTTTTTTATTTTTTCCTATCTGTATCTGTATCTGTAAAGTAGGGAGGGTGACTGTAGGCTCACAGCACTTAGGCCACATGTAACCCATTGTACATCCTGCTCAGGAGTTGTCCTCCTAGGTCATCATCCATCCTGTCCTTTCCAGGAAGGTGGAACACACACTCTCTTATTGACTTATTGTTATCTTCGGACACTTGCATAAGACATGCCTGACAGTTTCATCTTCCTGTTCACACATTCTGCATTGAGATGTGTCCACTAGCCCCATAGTATGGAGGTGTTTCCTCAGTTGACAGTGGCCAGTCAGAAATCCTACTGTTAAAGGTAGGTTTTTCCTGGTCATCGCAAATATTTCTTCAACGCCAGCTTCCCAGGGTCGCCCAGGGTGATCCTGGCATCCTTTGTTTCCATGCCATCTCTTTATCCATTCCTATTTCTCTCCCTCTCTTTGCTAGTTCATCTGTTATCTCATTTCCTTCAATTCCAATGAACCCTGTGTGTGTGTGTGTTTTTGAGTCCTGGTATCCACACTAAGCTGCTCTCGCCTAGTTCATTGAGTTTGCCTAGGCATTCCCATAGCATTTTGAAGCTGATTACACAATTGTGCTAAGCTCTTAATTATTATAATCCTTCGTAGCGCGGTTAGTATAGGATTTTTACGATAGAAAAACGATGATGTAATTTTTAGTTACTCCTGCTTAGCAGAATAAATATTAATTCACCTACCGTATATACAATTATTCATCCTCAACAGCCAGGGCAATTTACAGCTAACGAGTTGGCAAAACTTCAAGACGTTGTCAGATCAACTGGTAAAATTCTCCAGTTTGTTTTGACGTTTATTGACATTCTATCATCGTTTAATATTATTTACAAGTTTTTTTGGTGCTTTTAAATTCATTGTGTCATTAAGATTAAAAAAACAGTTATAATCATAACTAATTATTCAGGCAAATTTGCAGTGTGTAGTTAATAAAATGCCAAAGCAGCTGAACAGTAAATGTCAAGAGATAATAACATATTTGTCAAGCTCACTGCTGTAAAAGACGTAAGTAATAGTAATCGCTATTTGTATTCATTATTATTAATGTTATTGTTACGTATTTAAATGTGAATGATTGAATGTTTTTAATGTTAGGTTAGGTTAATTAAACTTGATATTATATTAATCTAACATCAGATTGACTTTTCTAGCTTTTGTTAAGGCCGATTCATGCAACGCGCATTATAATGACATTTTCATTACATTATAACTACACTTAAATTACATTATCACTGCCTAATCAAACTAGTTCAGGAAACGAATTAATTATGAACTGACAAGAGTGACAAGACTGGCAATTGATAAACGTCATATCATTTGAATCGTTCGTGGTAAAGAAAAAAACTACAGCTTGGCAACATCACAATATTTTGTTTAGCAACATCATCGTCTTTTTATCGTATTTTAAAAAACAGGTGATATTGAAAGATTAAAAATTAGTCCCATTTTGGGTATCGAAAATAATTCATACCGTTCTTTTTATTTGATAGATACTGCTATAGGTCGAAACTCAATACGTTCCTTTGAGTGTAGGAAAAGGATAATGAACAAAAACCGAAAGATATTATATCATCTATAATACCTCACATTTCAATATTCCTTCTCCCCTAAGGCATTCAAAAACCAAAACCCGCTACCCTGCCGGAATATACATCATTTATATACGATATGAATAAGTAAAACTCACGTAAAACTTATGAACTCTGTGAGCCTCAAATTTTAATTAGTTTTCAGCAAAGTTTAAGTTGATGTTCTAGCAAACTTTGCTAATATTCAAACGGAAATTAAAAGATAAGAAAATAACGAGCTCCGCCATTTGCTGAAATAATCTTGTACTGGGTGGGGCACGCCCACTGTAAACTTTTTGACGTCTCTGTGATAACCCATTTAGTCCAGTTACTATTTACACACATCTAAAAAAATAATACACTTTGCATAATCAAGAGCCGAGATCAATTACGATCACCAACAAGTGAATAGAAATAAAATGTAATTTTTTCAGTTCAAAAAAACAAATATCACAGAAAAATCAATAAAAAAGATTTTAGTGAGGCGTTGAAACTTCTAATATAATTCAATGTCCTTCGTGGCATACAGCCAGGGAAGTAGTTGTTGCTTCTTAGTGAACTTTATATTTTGTTCTCTGATTTTCAAATAGGTACTCTGTAAGACGCTATAATAGTACCTATTTGACGTCCATAATAGTATTTGTGATTGAAAAAACAATATTTCGTTTGATAATACATTCGTGAGCAAAGCATTATTCAAAGTAACGAATATAAATGATGGACAATCAACTAGATTTAACAGAGCCACTTGTGTAGACTCTTCAATCGATATATCTCTTTGCGATCTCACTTTATCTTTGATGTTTAACCAAATGTTTTACCAGCTCCATATGATATTGATAATTACCCAATCATTATTTATGACAATTCTGCAAATTAAATACCACCCCTTGAAAAATGGACTATGAACTAAGCCAATTGAGAACTTCCTAAAACCCATTGGGTTCTGTATCTGTAGATTAGGGAGGGTGAGTGTTGACTCACAGTACTTAGGCCACATGTGACCCATTGTACATCCTCCCGAGGAGGTCCTCCTAGGTCATCGTCCATCATGTCCTTCCCAGGAAGGTGGACAGGTGACTAGGAGACTCTCCCTAATATCGGCTGGTGTAGGCCAAGAATCACAGAATACACACACTCTTATTGACGATAACATGCCCGACAGTTTCATCTTCCTGTTCACACATCCTGCATAGAGGTGTGTCCACTAGCCCCATAGTATGGAGGTGTTTCCTTAGTTGACAGTGGCCAGTCAGAAATCCTACTGTTAAACGTAGGTTTTTTCTGGTCATTGCCAAATATTTCTTCGGCGCCAGCTTCCTAGGGTCGCCCAGGGCGAGCCTGGCAAGACTACATCCTTTGATTCCATCCCATCTCTTAAGGGATTGAGCATGGGTGTACCGTTTAGCTAGTTCCGCAATTGTCGAAGTGGTCAGGCCATAGGTGTCACTGGGTCCTAAAATGTTTAGTCTCTCTAGTACTAGTACCAATATAACACGTTGTCTGTTCAAGGCTAATAGGGCTTGTCTACTATTAGTGCAGATTGTTATGTTTTTGCCAGAAAATCATTCTCTGATTAGTTCTTTTGTGGCAATTAAGATACCAGCCAGTTATGTTTGAACCCCTCTGGGATTGTTTCCTATTGGGTTTTGCGAATTGTCTAAAAAAATCCTAAAAAATGATTGTTTGCTCAATACCTGTAAACGTTATATTAAATTTGCTTCAGGCAACAAATATCTTTTCGTAGTATACAACATTTTCCAGATATCTTTTGTGTTAACCCGTAGATGGATGGAATCTTTCGCCTCATCTTTTCTGGCGTTTTCTCTCGCTTTAGGGTCTTTGTTTGCGTTTGACGGTTTCAGTATTTATTTGAACCCTTCGCGTGCTTGTACAGATATTTATAAGTGTGTAAGATGCGAAAATGTTTTAGGGGTTAGGGAAAAATTGGTTTGAGGGAGCAGCGTTTTGAGATCAAAAACTGTTCAGGGACTAATCAGATTAAGGGATGCACAGATTGCTTAGTTTTGCCCTAAGAGTTATCGAGCTATACAAAAACATTTTTTAAATTGATATGGGAAAAGTGAGGGTGAAATATTTTTTATCTAATTCCGCTATCAAATGTGACACTTTACGTCATTCCTTGACGTTAGGTAACGTCACATTTTTCATAACCTTCATATATCAGTTATGAAAAGTAGTTGTGTAAAAACTTTACGTAACTGTTTATGTTTCAACATAGAGATACCACATGAGTTTCAAAGAATAATTTATTAATTAGGTAGGTACTGTCAAAACTGACAATTATTTCATTATTTAAACTGTACAATTAAGCCATTATTTTAATTCAATAGTATTTTGAGATTTATAAACATTGAAAACATTATTCAGGACACAGTTATATTGAGGTAAGTCAATTTTCTTGGTGAATACATCATAGTAACAATACTTTTAACACCATTTGATTCCACTTCAATATTATCATTGTAATTGAAGATTTTATGAATATAATGAAAGCGCGGTATTAGATAAAACGTTGTACGTAAACACGTTATGAAGAGAGCGACATTGTTCAACACGCGTTATTTGCAGAGCTCGCTAGCGCTCGTTTTGGCAAATATTACGCTTGTTGAACAATATCGCTCTTTTCATAACTAATTACGTAAATATCTATTCTACCACTAGCTGTGAAATTGACAATTATTGCTTTTTCTAGCCAACTGAGAAGTTGAATTTTTATATTAGTGGTTAATAATGTTTTCTATTATTAACCTAGGTCAATAATGGACAAATTCAAATATTTCGAGAATTCAGGAATAGTAGTTCAACAAAAACTTGTGCAACATAATTTTGTATAACCAGGAGATTGTCTTTAACATATTTGCTGCTTGAAATAACCTATCAATATAAAATTATTTGAATAAAAATGTCATTAGTTTAAAATTAGCGCTCAACCAAAAATGACTGATGACATAACGAGTACGTTCATAATATATCGAAAACTGACAGTGTACTTGTCAGTCAGACGACAGGGTAAACGCTTCTCGTGGTACGTTAGGGAATTATTTTTAATTTTTGTCTTAAATTTGACTATAGATACCTCATTTAAAAACCAGGAGGAGTTATTTGAATTTAAGTTGGCAATTCTGTAGACCTCCGATTGGTCAGATTCCGCCGTTTCACAAAACACTTTTCAATATTGACATCAGCTGATAGTTCTTGTTCCTTTAAAAACTTCAGTAGGCATTTTTTGTAGTAATATCTGCAGTTATGGATCCTTCTACTTCGAGTACCAGCTCCTCGCTTAGTCCGGTGAAACAATACTTATTAGGACCGTCAAAAATCAAATACATTCATATATATGTACAATTTCTCAAGCAATTGGTAAGATTTTTACTTTTATATTAACATGGTATTGAATTCTCATCATTTTCCTTATAGGAGTAGTAGAGTCAACGGTTCATTAACTATTAAAGGAATACCGAGGTAGAGGAACAAAATACAGTGCAGCAAATATTAGTGGAATATTGAGAATTTTGAAAAATTGTGATAAGTAAATTGAAAATGCTGTTCGAAGAACAAAAATGAGTTATCTATATCGGATAAAATTTTGCAAGCTTTGAAACAAATTAAATTCGACTGTGTAATCCTTTGAATAAATGTACTATTTGTTTATGATATGCTTTGTATTTTTACATATTTGGAAAGATATCGTCAAAAGTCTATGGAGGTTATAAGCTATCGAAAGTTTAAAAAATATATAAAAGAATGGGTTTTGTGAAAGTATAGTAAAAATTATAAAATAATTTAAAAAACTAACTTATTGATTTCCTTTATATTGCATTCGGTTATTTGCTAATTATTAAAAACAGCTATAGTAGAGTAGAGTGATGTTCTAATCTATACGAAACAGAACAAAGTTTTACATGTGACAGAATACCCGTCTGTTTAACATCTGAATAATCTACTAGACAGAAGAGAAATCGACTTATGACTATGCGTGGCTGATTTCTTTATCAATCAAGGCATATTTAATAGATTTGGAAGACGACTGTTGACCACTTTTTCACACCTTTTAGTAACTAATCTGGTAACTTTTAGTGGTGCGGGTAAGGCTTTTCACATTACTTCTCCTGGTTATTAATTAAATGGACTATAGTAGTGGAAAAAAATGTATGTACACCATGGTGGGGAAGACATTTATAAGCCTCGCACATTATTCTGCTCGCGAAATAATTTTGGTGCTCGGTTAATAATAATAGTCTTCACCAACTTGTGTATAATATACCGTGTATATTAGGTATCAAGGTTAAAAAACGTTTTATGAGACACTCGTTATGCTTCGCTCCACTCATGCCTCAGGAAACTCGTGATTAATAGTATATTCTTTAACGAGTGCATAATGATGGCTATTATTCACGCGGATGAAGTTTCCAAAACGGAGCGCAGCGAGTGAGTTTTGGAATCATCCAAGTGAATAATAGCCATTTTACACAAGTAAGAGACTATACTTTATTGACGACTAAGAAGAAAAAAATTCTGAGAAAGGTATCTCAGAGAGATTCTACATTCTCACGTGAGACTATGGCGCGCAGCTGTTGTTCCTTCGTTTTTATGGACGATAACGCCCGACCTCATCGGACCAGAGCTGTGAATGAGTATCTTGAAACTGAAGGGATCAATCGTTTTGACTGGCCTGTCCTATCTCCTGACATGAATCCCATAGAACATGCTTGGGACATGCTTGCCAGGTCAGTGGCAGCACGCAAAAATCCACCCAGGAGTGTACAAGAACTTATTCATGCGGCCCAAGAAGGATGGCGAAATATTCCTCAACAGAATATCAATAATTTGGTAAACAGCATGGGCAGGCGACTTCAAGCTTGCATAAATTCTAGAGGTGGAAATACTCTTTATTAAAAGTTCCCATGCAGGTTCTCACTTAGCCTTTTCTTTAAAAAGAATCAATTCGTATTTCATTTATTTAATTTCTAAGAATACTTTTCATGTTTAAAGCAAGTTTATTATTGGATAATAAAAAATTTTGACAAATATACACGTTTTTTTTTATTGAAACTAATTATGTAATTATTTGATTAATCTCTGATCCATTTATAATGAACACATTTTTTTTTCGGAGATTTAGGGTGATACAAAACTTTTGAATCTTACGTAACTCATATTTTTAATCCGAACCCTTACATTTATAAATGAAATTAATTCCTGGAGGCGTAAATATTCACTATCGCTACCGTTGTCCATATTTTTCTCTAATAATACGTAAAATTATGATTCTGTAATTATTTTGACGTTTCAAACGACGCGCTGTCAGAAGCGATTTGCGTTCTTAGGTATTTGACGTTTTAAAGAGACGATTTGATTAATTCATTTTAATTCATTTTAGCGTGAATTATGATAATAATAGAATGTGATTGGCTAACGAGAGTGAATTCTTTTTATTATTCACTGGTGTGAAGTATTTATATCATTATGCAGCTAAATATGTAAAAATAATTTGTGCCTTATTATTTAGTCGCGGAGAAAGATTATTCTCTCATATCATTCTCTTTTTTTCCAGATTTTAACGGACTTTTCGATTTGAAAAATGCTTCTTGCATAAAAGTAAGTCATTTTTGAGACGGATAACAAAAATAGGAATATTTTTGTGAATAATAATAGTTTTCATTTAAAAAAACTTCATTTTTCCAAAGAGAAATAATTATTTGCACTATAAAATTATGAATATCTTCCCAACTTAGATTTTTATTGATCATTTATTAATAAAGAATAATATTTCATGCAATTGTATAAGTCGTACAAGTACTAGATTTTTTAATTTTTTGAAAAAGTTTTCAATTTTTGTTATTCAAAAAGTGCGACGGTTTTTATACAAAAATGAGTTACTCAGAAAACAGCAGTGCGTGCGTGAGGTGGCAGCAGCCGGTAAATGGAAATGGTTCGATTTTTTCGGTTCGGGCTTCAAAAAGTGCTGGGAAATGGAAACATGATGCAGTCCAAAAGGCATTGAAATGGAGATCACGCCAAGAACTTCAAAATGTAAGTCTCACTTTCACTATTTGAATATTTTCTCCCCTTTTTGAAAATTGTTGCTATTATTTAACTTATACAGGTATACTTTTCTGCCAAACTCAAACTATGCCAGCTGGACACACACTATAGTGTATTCGGACGACCTCCACCTGTAACTCTTAAAACATTTAAGTTTATTTTTCTCGATAACGTGACCAAAAGCAAATACCTCATTAGGTAACACAATAACAAGAAAAGATGCAACATTTGTTCTCATTTACACCTCCAAAATTATAATTATCTACTACTGTCCAATTCTGATATATTACTTGTCTTAATCGTCGTGGGACACCCTGTATATGTGAACCACATAACATTTCCTCTAACTCGGATTCGTAATAAATTCCGCCATATACAACTTATTTCGCTTCGTATATATAATTAATTAGTCCTTAACTTAATACAAAAGCGACTTAAAACTTGGGTAGAAGCCTGCCTGGCGCAATTGTATTACGTATTCTCTCATTATCCATTCTACGTTGTTTTTCTTTTCTTCAAACAAAACCTTCCTTATTTATCTCCTAAAGTTTGCACCCTCATTTCTAACTTTGTCAGCCCTGGGTTTAAAATCTCCCTCTTTGCAGGCCGATCCAACAACTGAATTTTAACCCTTATTATTCCTTTATGTTGAGACCGGTTTTCTGCGTCGCAACATCTAAAACCAAATACAAATATCCCTCTCTAGAAAACTCAACCCTCATCCCTTAAATATATGCCTTAGATATTTTATTTAAGATATTCGCCCTTTAACGGAGCTTATATAAGGGTGATATTTGTATGATTTTTGAGGCAAAATGGCGCGGTATTTAATGTAGGGAAAGTAATTCTAATTTGAATTTCTCAATGTTGAATTCAGATTTCGGCTGTATTTAAGTTTAAGGAGGATTTTATAGAGGTGTAATTGCCCTCGGGTCGGGATATCGGGTGAAACTAAGGAAAATTGAGAAAATGTTTTATTAGTTTTAGTACAATTGGAAGTTTGGTAATTTGAGTAGAATATATATATCATTTCAAATTCAAAATAATTGAAATATGTAAAGATCACTTACCAATTAAAGAAGTTTATGTAGCAAATGATATATGATATAGAAAAAGATAAAATGAATTAAGGAAAAATAATACATGAAAACTATACAAAATAGTTTATAAAGCAAGGTGATGTAGAATATTATTAAGTATTGACCAAGCGGAATGAGGTTCGAGACTTATAAATTTCGCCCCTACCAAGGTGTGTATACAATTTTTTCCACTACTAGCCAAATTTTGACAAAAATTGAAGATAATTCACAAACGCACCACAAGAAGCATTTACTCAGTCGTCTGACTGACAAGATCCTACTCTGTGAGTTTTCGATATTGGGAGGAGTAGAATTCAATGAGACCTCTGCCCGAAAAAATTGTAACTGTCGCAACGAGTAAAATAATTCGTTTTGCATTGTTTTTGTATTATATGCAGGCTAACGTAATTACCGTAAATTCGTACTTTATTTGTTCAATTTTGTATCAGTGACAAGTTTAAAACTGTGTTTTTCTATTTAACTCAACTGTCATCATTTCTCAGGTAATATTCTTATATAATCAGAGATATTATGGAAGAGGTTATGTCATTCTATTTTTTGTTTTCATTGTAGATCAAAGAGAAAATAAGTCGGTATTAAAGATTTAAAATATTACTTAATAGTCCAGACGTTATACACCAAAAATCGCCTTTTTGCGATAATCGCTGGTATCAGCTTGAAACTTTGTATATAGGTTGCAAAAAATACGTGCAATAAAATAGTACTAACCCGCAAATGCAAAACCTTGCGCGACATTGTTTAAATGACAATATTGTGCTATTTTCTAGTCGAATCACTCGTTCATTCGTGAATATCTTTTTTGCTCTTGATTATAAAGGAAAAATGTAAAATACTTTTTTTTGTCTTCTAAAAACGAACAATATGAAACCAACCGCGTCGAAAAATATTGATAAGATCAAAAGTTATTGATGATTAAGTTTAAATAAACATTAGTTAGATTAAACAATATTAGATTATTTTGTTAACAATGACAATATCCTGTAATTGTGCTTAATTACTGTACTCCGTCAACAGATCACGTGTGCCAAACCCGCAATCGGTAAGTTGAATAGTTAATGAGTTATAGCGTTATAAACAAATTGACGTAGCATTTTTTTGCAATGAACCTGTACCACTTTGTCACTTTTCCTGCATGACGCTGATTTTTTCTAAGGTAGATTACGTACGGTGTAATCGAGCGGCGTCGTTATTTTTTCAAAAATTGCATTTGCACGGCCAAGATAATTATTTAATTATTGCAAAAAAATGCGTCTTTGTTGCTATTAGGAAATCCCATATTCCATAGCAACAAAGATTCGTGCATCTAGTTAAAATTATCAGAAAATTAGCACCACTTGTGTAATTACTGTTGAAAATTTTCTCGTTTTTTTCCCCAATTTTTATGAAATGTTCTGACTCCAAAATTTCTTCATCTTCAACCAAGTTTTCTGTTACTTTTGAAGTAATGCATAGACTTCTTGCTTCGTTATATTGTATGCAATTTTATTTCAACTTCCTTTTTACTAGTTGACGCTCTCCTCTCAATAGTTGCATTTTTCCATCCACCCTGTCACTTGAAGTCTAAGATAGTATCAACTCCAGTATTCGCTAATAAATTATTTTGTTTATTATTAACGATTGCTATCAGTATATTTAATATGTCTCGAAGCCCAGTTTTTAAATAATAATTTCGTTTGGTAAAGCTGTCTGAATTTAGTTATAAAAAAAAGTCATTAAAGTCGAGACAAAAGGTAGACGATTGAGGTGTTAAATTGGATCCACGGTACCAAATCAGGCTTTTACTTGTACTTATACTTTGAAAGGACTCGACGAAAACAAAGACGAATGGATACATTACTAAATTAATCTTTGAAACAAAGCACTTTCCTTGCGCCTTATTCATCAAAGCCAAACTCATTTATTTAGTTAGAAATAAGGGAGGTATACACACTTAGAGTCTATTCGTTAAGTTCTCGTCTTTCTATTCGACGAACATCACTTGTAAAGGACTGTACACGAATTTAATTTAGAATTATTGAAGTCAAGATTGTGTAGAGGAATGGCGAGAGATACATCTAAAACATGTTTTGCGTTGAGATTGTCAAAACTCGTCGGTATTTTCGACAGCGTTCAATATTAAACTTATTAGCTCTGTACCTTATTTACACCCTTCAATTTAAAGTGTTGTAATATTTTGTTGTTACTAATAAGAATTTTCGTAAAATGAATGCAATTTAACCAGCTACTGACGTAATATACGAGATACGGATCGAAACTCTTACCATAGTTTTATACCTGATGATTTCTTGTAAGCCCCCTAAAACCCCAAAACACTGTCAAAACTGCTGAAACCTTTTTTTTTAAGATAAATTTGATTTGTATTTTGTAATCATTTATTTGAGGTGACGATGACTGAGACCCAAAAGATCTATTGTACCCCCTCACTTCTACATAGTTTCTGAGGAAAATCTCAGAAACTAGTAGCTCCCTGAGTCTCATTTCCCGGAGGAATTTTAGGATATTTGCAGGCTTCAACTCAGGTAAATGTTCCTCTTCTATCCAGTAATCTCCCAGGTGCTGTGCTCTAGGATTCTGGAGTGCTGCTGTGCAGTTGGAAAGCATGTGGAAGGAAGTTTCTTCTTCCATACCACAAAATCTACATTCGTATTCCTCCGCTATTTTGAGCTTTTCCAGGTGCCCATTCAGGCGACAATGTCCCGTTAGGATACCTGTCAAAACTCTTAGCGCAGTTTTACTTTGACTTATGCATTCATTTGATCTCAACAGGTTGTAGTCACCCAGAAGAGTCTTTGATTGTATAAGCCTTTCCAACGGTCAGATCTTCTCTTTCTCTCGGCTTCACCTATTTCTTCCAGTATTACATTGGGGCTGATTCCGCAAAAGGGTTCAGGCCAGAAAAATATAAAATGGATTCAAACATATTTGGATGCTGGATAAGCCAAAATAATTGGGTTATATCAGAGACAACCTTAAGACGCATGCGAAGTTTTAGCTCGCAATACCTCATTGGTCCTTTTTATTTGTAAGGTGCGAGTAGATGGCGCGTATGTTGATACAGAGGTGGGGATGATTCCTTCCCAGATCTCGGAACTGTTTGAAAAATATCGGGAACTACAGAGCGTACTACATGGTTGTTTGAAAAATATAAGACAAATCAACACATAATTGTTTATTGATAAATGTAAGGAACAAATGATGAATAGGTGAAAACAGTTGCAACACAAACATATTATGTTGCTTTCGTTTATTTGGGATTCAAGCACTTGTGCGTGACGCCTCAGTCGTCACGACTTTTAAGCAAAACGAACATGATTTTTTAGGATCCTCAAAACCACTTGTCATGTGCCAATGCCAATGAATTTCCTGTATTGTTAGAAGAACAGAAGAACAATTGTAATCGCCAAATTTGGTACAACAAATGTCAGATGCGAATACACGATACATGAAATTCACGGAATGAAAATGACCAGAACATAAAATGAAGTTACAGCGCTACCACCGCCACCTGCCTCTACCTTGCGTGCAATTGAACTAAGACATATCTATGCAGTTCCAATGTATTAGATAAAGAATTCTTCATATATTTGTTCTAATCGAAATGATTTTTCCAGGCGTCTCGGGGTTGTTACTAGTTATTGTCAATTAACGGAACGTTAAAAACAAATTTCACATACAGTATTTTTCAGGACATACCAAAAACTTGGGAGATTATAGAGAGACTGAAAATATTTATAGTACTTCACATAAAATGATTCCTTCACGCCCTTCGTTGAAGAACTATATGTAGTACTCTAATGTTGGGAAGAGAAAATGGTTTTTTATTTATAATAAATTTCATATGGCTTATTGGAAATTGGTGAAATAAACTTATAAACATTATGTCTACACTACACTTGTGGTACAGACTAAGTTCAATGTTTGATGCGGCCATTTTTTATTAGATATGACTTTTTTCAGTTATAAATGTAGCAATTAACACTTTTCCACTACTATTTGTTAAGTTGACAATTATTATTGCTTCTAGCCATCTGGAAGTCAAATTTCTTTATTAGTGGTCAATAATTTTTTCTATTGATAACCTAGGTCAATTATTGACAAACTCAAATATTTTGAGAATTCAGGGGTAGTAGTTCAACAAAAACATGTGCAACATAATTTTGTATACCCAGGAGATTGTGTATAACATATTTGATGCATGAAATTACCTATCAAGATGAAATTATTCGAATAAAAATGCAATTCCTTTGAAATTCCCGCTCAACCAAAAATGACTGATGACATAACAAGTACAATCATAATATATCGAAAACTGACAGTGTACTTGTCAGTCAGACGACAGGGTAAGCGCTTCTCGTGGTGCGTTCGTGAATTATTTTTAATTTTTGTCTTAAATTTAGCTTGTAGTGGAAAAAATTGTATATACACTATGGTTGTGAGGATATTTATAAGCCTCGCACCTTATTCCGCTCGGGGCAAAGCCGCTTGCGAAATAATTTTGGTTCTCGGTCAATAATAATAGTCTTCACCATCTTGGTGTATAATATACTCATCTAAATAGCTCTGAATAGGAAAGTAAAAATAAAAAATAAACATATATGCTACTTTATATCGAAGGAAACTGAACTCGATGTTTCCATATGAATTGTACTTATATTACCAACTTTTTGGTTTATTTTTTGGCTTTGATGTTCATACTACTGCTCTCTATAGTTTCAGAAAATGGATTTATTTGACAGGACAATTAATTAAATATACTCTTGTATAACTGAAACGTATTTATCTGTTACCTATTCCAATGGATAATTCTATTAAAGTTTTCGCACCTATTTCAACACCGTTTCTAAATACTCTATGAACTGTATAATGTAATTAATTGTTTTATCTGGTAGATATGTAAATGAGTAATTGGAAACCAGAGGAGATATATTATGCACCCTATATTACCAAGACGTCTGATTACGTTAAAAACTTTGGATTTGGAATGAGGCACGAACACGGAAAATGATTTAAAACAGAAAATAATTATTCAGGAATTCCAGAGTTCGGGATGTTATGTGAAGGAGGTGGTTACGGGTCTCGATCCCTAGATACTTAAAGATACGTTAAAGGAATTTTAGCAAATGATAAAATCAACCCTTTTAGAATTTTATAGATACTAATAAATTCGTTATTATTATTTTGATATACAATAATGAAACCGAAGGAATCCAAAATTTGTAATAAAAGTTTTGTAAAGGTATTAATTATTACCTACTTTTTCCTATAATATTGCCGCGTTACCAATTGATATCACAGAATATTCTAACGCTTTAAAAGTTTTGAAAAATATTTTATCCATGACCACCTTTAAAATTAAAAAGCGTGCGTAAATGAACAACGCTTTTTATATGGGACTTTCATTATAACACCCAAAAGCGTGCGTAAATGACCAATGTTTTTTAAATGGGGTTTTCATTTTAACACTCTTTTTTAGTTACGTAATTATCGAGTTGCCTTGAATTTAAGACAAATTACCCAATGTGATAATTAGTAATTTAAATAATTGTTTTAATTTTACTGTAAATATGTATTTTTTTATTTAGAAATAAACTGCATCAAACGCCTTGGGTTATTAGCAGTGGTTTATCCACGTTACAGTGATCATTCCATAACGAGCCTATGGAGCACGGAAAATTACACATTCAACGATTTATTTCAAAAACCGGACACTGCACTAATACATGTTCAACACTTATTTGTACATCACATGTCATGCACATAGGGGTGATTCTACCAGCAACGTCAGTATATTCATGTCCCAGTTAATTTTTCGAAATATACGTTTTAATGATAGAATAATTCAGTATGTATAAGTTGATTACATTTGTTCTCAATGCTTTTCTAAACTCTAATTCAATTTTTCTGATATAACTTAACAAAATATTGGAAACATAAGATGAGATCTCAGCTCCGTGTCATGTCCCCACATCCAGTATGGCAAGGTAGAATATGAACTACACATTTGAAAATTGAAAAAAGTATTTATAAACTGATTATTCTTATAAAAAACTCTCAAATTCTCAGCGTCAGGAACAATGACTTTGATTTTGCAACAACAATATTCATTTTGGACTAACGTTGATTTGTCCCCGTGTTGTAACCTCAGCTCCGTGAACAAGAGCTTGGACTTCACGAATATCCACTAGATGGCAAAAATGCTCATGTGCAATCGTACACGTGCGTCTGTTTGTTAGTTAATGTCATTCATTAAGTATTATTCTATGATTCATTCGAAGAAAGGGCGTGAAAGTAATCGGTACTGTATTATTTTGGTTATTATTATCTGTAAAGGTGAGAATGTTATTATTCATTCTCAGTTCCGTGTTCACGTATATTTTCAGTCGAGGTATATGTTCTTGCATAATACAATGGGGTTTTATTGTTCTTAATAAACTGTAATAATTCGTCAAATATCAAAATCCTAACCTTAAAATTGAAAGTGAAATCAGCAATAAAAAAATCTCAGTTCCGTAGATCTCAGCTCCGTTACCATTTTGTGGTAAAGGAGCTGAGATTCAACGATGGGGCTGATATAGAGTTACGTTCTCGCATATATTATACATATTTTATTATGAAAATCACTTCAAGTTCGGAAATGGTTATAGATAGATAGATAGATAGATAGATAAATTAAAAAGCACAAAAGATACTCCAATTAATTCATAAAAGAACTACATCAAAAATTTTTAAGCGCGTATCCCAGAAAAAAACTAAGTTATGCTTTATTGGGTGATTTTTTTAAAAGCAAAATATAGAGAAACTTGCCTATGCGAAGCACATGCTAATATGGACCTACTGGTGTCTAAACTGGAAATGTTTAACATCATTAAAGAAGCAGCTCCGTATGATATTGTAAAAAGCTTAACTTGTGAAAATCATACCAATAATAAATGTTTGAAATGAAAATGTAACAATTGTAACTACAAAGAAATTGGAATATTTGAATTTAAAAAAAACGACATTGCAAAATATGAAAAATGGAAAACTGTGAGAGAATTTTTTTTATGTTTTTGGTATAGTTAAATATTTGCACATATACCTATCAAATGATAAATAATTTGGTCACAATGTAATCAAAATGTATGATAGAATCCATTAAATCTCAGCTCCGTGTGTGTTATTTTCAAATGTAGAAAAAACTAAAATTATTTTCGTCAAATCTGACGTTGCTGGTAGAATCACCCATAGGTAGATCTTCCCTTTTAAGAATATACTCGTGAGTGAAACGTGTATCACCTAGACTAAGTCGTGTCAAAATGGTCTGTGTTCTTCTTTTAGTTGTCAAGGTTCTCCAAGGTGTTATACTCCGCTTGACTTTTCTCAGTTTGCTACTTGAACTTAACCACATATTATGCCAATGTAGATGCACTTTTTTCTTAATGAGGCTATTCAAATCTGATTTGGTAATTCTGTTCTCTGCAAATGGAAGGGATGAACTTTCTGATGTTTGCTTGGCAACCTTATCAGCGATTTCGTTACCATCATCACCATCTTTGATCCATCTGTGTAGATTATGTTATAGTCGTGTTATTGCGAAATAACATCTTTGAAGCTGTTTGTGATAACTTGTGTAGGTACTTCGTGTTTGTTAAACTTTGTAAGTCGGGTATCGATATTAGGTAAAACAGATAGTCATGGGGGAACATCATTAGAAGTGGGGAAGAATTTTGTTGGAAGAGAGAAACGGTGCTTTTGGCTAATTCTGTTTATTCGTTCGTAGAAAAGTACTGGGAGATCGGGGTGGTTATTATAAAGAGAATTGAATCTATCTGATACAACATATTTTTTGGACGGATGGTCTCCACTCTAAATTACATTTGCAGCATATAATAAGCTTAACATCTCTCTCCTTAGACTTAAGTGCATTTCTCCAGTGTTGACAATAACGCTTTCCCTTGGACTTGTACGATATGCTCCTGTTGCTAAGCGTAGCTCTGTAAGGTGAATGACGTCTAGTTTTTTCAAAGTACCACTTCTAGCGGATGCATACACATTGGATCCATAGTCTATGCGGGATCCCAAGAAACTGTTGTATATGAGTAGTAGTACCTTTTGGTCACATCCCCAGTTGATATTTGATAGAATTTAAATCAGGTTAATCCCAGATAAACAGGATTTTTTTAAGCTTTCAATATGGGGGTTCCAGGTTAGTTGGTTGTCAAATGTCATCCCTAAATATTTTATTTCTTTACAGACTTCGATTTTTTGATTATCGATAAATAGATTTGGTTGTAGAGGTATTTTGTGTCGACGTCTGAATACTATGCATTTGGTTTTTTGGGGCGTATTTGAATAATTAGAATTCGTTGTGTATATATTTGTTTATAGAAAATTCATTTTCATGTTTCTTAACTGCTTCAGAGCACATTTTTTTATTTTTTCTTCATGTGGTCGTAGATAAAGTTTTGTATGACACTTGTGCGTGAAGTTCTTTTGCTCACTCGTTGAGACAAAGGCACTTGCTACGCTCGCTCCTTGCATTTTCGCAATTCGTGCGCAAAAGTATAACTTCACGCACCTGTATCATGAATAATTATTTCAAAGACAGCGAACTTTTTGTAAAACTGTTGATGATTCCTAAAATATTTTTTTTTTTGAATTTGTTCCATGAATCTTTATCCAACTAAATAGTTTCATAATCAAGGTTGATTATACAGCAGCGTTGCTGAAAACTTTCCCATCAAAGGATTATGTTTGAAACGGATAAAGGGAGTCATGGAATTCTAGAACGATGAATGAGACGTTATTCTACATATTTTAGAGCAAATGTCAAATGTTTTTGACGTCAGCGTTTACCGCACAGTAGCTTGAATTTTTTGAGGTCTAGTGACATATCACAAATAGTATATTATAGACCAAAGTGGTGAAAACTATTATTATTGACCAAGCACCAAGATTATTTCGCGAGGGGCTTTGCCTCGAGCGGAATGAGGTGCGAGATTTATAAATGTCTTCAATACCATAGTGTATATACAATTTTTTCCACTACTATCCAAATTTAAGACAAACTTTAAAAATAATTCACAAACGCACCACGAGAAGCGTTTACTCCGTCGTCTGACTGAAAAGTGCACTCGATATATCATGTCATCAGTCATTTTTGATTGAGCGCGAATTTTAAACTAATGGCATTTTCATTCAAATAATTTCACTTTGATAGGTAATTTCAAGCAGCAAATATGTTAAAGACAATCTCCTGAGTATACAAAATTATTTTGCACAAGTTTTTGTTGAACTACTATCCCTGAATTCTCAAAATATTTGAATTTGTCCATTATGGACCTAGGTTAATATTAGAAATCAAGAAAACATTTTTGTATTCTGTGTAAAATTTTATAATAAAAAATTTTACACAGAATACAAAAATGTTTTCTTGACTTTTAGTCATGTGTACTCAGCTATAAAGATATTCACCCTAATATTAGAAAACCATTAACCACTAATAGAGAAATTTAACTTCCCAGTTGGCTAGAAGAAGCCATAATTGTCAACTTCGCAGCTAGTAGTAGAAACAGGCTTTTTTTTCTATAATAGAATAGAAATTTAACAACAATATTGAAATTGATTTCAAACGAAAATGGATTTTACAGAAAGGTTGTAGTCCCAATATAAGAAAACTACTGTACCCATATTCACGCTCAAAGTTTTATCAAAAATTGATGGTTTTGTATGTTTCAACAAAAAAAAAAATTACTAGAAAGTGAGTGGGCACTGTAGCCACTCAAGTTCGAACCATATGGGAATTTTTTTTATTATCAATTTTTGGAAAAAAGCTTATTCTTCATAAAAAGTTCTGCATGTTCTAAAATATGAAATAAAATCATCAGATATCATTTTTTTTTCAATATTATACGAGGTTTGTCAAAAAATATTGATTTTAGGTACACTAGAGTAAAGTACCTTAACTTTGACAAAATATCGAAAAATGTTGAAAAAAAAAGTTGATCGAAACTGAAAACTACCTTATTATTATTATTATTAACTTTATTGTATTTAAAGAATATAACAATTCTTATTACAAGAGGTTCGGACTCATTACAAATATGTTTGAAACAAAAAATAAGGTTAAAACATTAAATAACAATAGGTAGGTATCTACATGATGTTTTATGAGAAGTGAGTACCATAATATGTATAAAATCTATTCATCTAACGCAAAGGCTCTTAATTTCAATATATTTAGTATGTACTGGACGAAGTTTGTCTGCCTGGTGAAATCATCTGTGTCCAGAATAGCAACCAATTCGTCGAGTGTTTTTAAACTCAGAAACATATGATTTTCTCTGAGTCCATTATATAGAGGACATTCTACTAATAAATGCATCAAAGTTTCCTTTTCACCCATATTACAGAGACTACACGTCACAGTCATATCTACGTGGTATTCTATGCCTCTGTAATAAATTTTTAAATGATTTAAACTACATAGTCTGATTTGACATATTATTCTACTTATATATATTGGACATAATCTATGCAAGTAAGTTCTGGTTTCAGAGAAAAACAGATGTTTATATAATAAAGGAAAAGATGAACTGAAAACTACCTCAAATCCTCCAAATTCTTTTGCCACCATTTTCTACAAGCTTAGTAGCTAAGGATCTGCGTAACGACTCCCTTTTGTGGGGGGTAACACAAAGTCCAAACTGTTCAAACTAAATGCATAAATATTAAATGACATCCCGTATATTGCGGTGGTAAATTTTCCAATTTTATATTATTCTCCAAAACGCAATCAAAAACAAAACACAAAACCCAAAATAAAATAATTCAATTTATAAAATTGGATATAGGCTCACATACAAGATCCTTAAATCCTCCCCTTCCTCCTATAAGGGTCCTACGGCATTCATTCGGTATACGATATTCAATTCCGGGCACGTTATTTTGTAAGCACAACCTTTGTCAGCATCAGAGTTATACAAAATGGGGACTTAATGCCTAACGGAATTAAGCCATTTCTATCCGGCATTTCTTAAGGCCACAGCTTTAATCGTATTTAATTTTACTACTGTCAAATGCATCTGCGACTGAAATATCGCCGAACTTCGACTATTTACACGCCACCGAACGAATTTCAGTTCAAGCAGTCATAATCAGGTGCCGGAGGAAAGAAAAGCCATCGGTTTATTTCATCTTGGATCTTATACTGACTGCGCCAATTATATGATATAAATTTATTTCCAGAAAATTATTATTATTCTAGTTGAAAAGATGAATTGTAGGATAAGTGATACGAAAATAATGGCAGCCACTTGAAGTACATTGAATTTTGTTAAGGATAATACAACTTTTGAAGTGTTAACCTTAGAAGGGGCTACCAAAATTTTTTTGTGCTTATTTTTTCATATTAACTTCCATATAGGTCATTTAATTCGATCTGTCCTGATAGCCCTTGTTTAATTGCCAATGAAAGTGGGTATTCGAAAACAACAAACAATATCCGGCTAAATCAGAGCTCTTGTGGTATGACCGTCGTCAATTCAAAGCAATTAATATCCTTCAACCACGTGCTCAAGGCTAGTAACTTTTTGTTTCATGCATTTTATATATAAATGATAAAGAAAATGGGTATTTTTCTGTCCATAGTTCTTTTTGTTTTATTGCATTCCACTATATTTCGGGAAATCTTACCTCGGCATGGTGGCAAGTAGTTTTGAAAATCAGTGAAATTGAGTTACACAAGTGAAATATTTCGATTTTAAATTCGCCATCGAAACAGTATAGTGTAGTTTTGAATTACAGTGAAACGAAATTATTATAAATTCACTTAAATGCATTTAATTCGAACGATACAATCTGGCAACAACGGAATAGCCCTCATATTAATTCAAACGTGAGTTATCAAGGAAAAATAAGGATAATTGAGGTTAAGATTTATCCATTTCATAGGATGATAAATGCAGGAAAATATAATATAATATTAATAAATTAAAATATATCTTGATATAACTTATTGGGAATTTTTTAAGAGATAGGCCACATTTAAAAAACTACTTAAACTACTTAAAATTATTATATTTTAATATGTATAAAAAATGTCTCATATTCTTGACGAAGGTACATCCTACCTTGGTAGATTTGTTCATAGCTGATGCTCTTGCACGAGCTGCCAAATGCGGATTCAAAATATTTATTAATTCGCCACCAGCTTCTTTAAAAAGTCAGTGAATTTTTAGGAACTAGCGGTCACTTAGATTGACGGAATCTTGCCTGAAAGGACGAAGGAAGCACCGTTCTTGGCGTTAAAAAATCATCCTCCACAAGTTTCACCACATTATTTAGCACTATTTGATGCATTTCCTTTAAATTTGCCATGTAGATTTAAAAAATATAAAACGTTCTCGCGTCACTCTCGTCTAACTAATAACTGCTGATTAATATGCTAATTACTAGTATATAGAGTAACTTAGAAGGTTCAAATAGGTAGTCAAAGTAAAAGGAGGGACGTCAAAACTATAGAAAGTATCTGACAAAACCACAACAATGAATTCTAACCCCAAATAAATCAAAATTTCGCAACTGAAATAAGCGTTTCGACAAAGTTTAAACAGACGACATGTTACATCGGGGCTAGTACTAGAATTCCACCAAGATTTAGCTAACGCCTCGGCAGATAACAATATTATCCTAAGGTGGGTTAAAGGGCACGACAAGAGTAAAGGTAATCACATTGCCGATTGTTTAGCCAGGGAAGCGGCTGGACTAAATATTTCAAGGCCCAGTGACACCTACGGCCTAACGACTTCGACAATTACGGAACTAGCCAAACGTTACACCCATGCTCAATCCCTTAAAAGATGAGATAGAATCAAAGGATGCAGTTTGCCAGGATCACCCTGGGCAACCCTGAGAAGCTGGCTTCGAAGAAATATTTGGCGATGACCAGGAAGAACCTACGTTTAACAGTAGGATTTCTGACTGGCCACTGTCAACTAAGAAAACACTTCCATACTATGGGGCTAGTGGACACACCTCTATGCAGGATGTGTGAACAGGAAAATGAAACTGTCAGGCATGTCTTATGCGAGTGTCCGGAGTTATCGTCAATAAGAGAGTGTGTATTCGGTGAGTCTTGGCCTACACCTGCCGATATAAAGGAGATGTCTCCTAGTGACCTGTCCACCTTCCTGGAAAGGACAGGATGAACGATAATCTAGGAGGACAACTCCTCGATGTGGCCTAAATGATGTGAGCCTACACTCACCCTCCTTACTATACAGAAGCGTTTTGACAGCTTAACGGTATTCGAATTAAATTGGTGAAATTTTTCCGATTTATTTTATTTCACACATGAAATTATTTCAAAAGTTGGATTGATCTAAACTAAATCAATCGAAATATGGGAATTTTCACTAGTGAAATATTTCAAAACTAGCCCCCCTGGTCAGTTTCAGTAATAGTAGTTTGTACTGTACAATTAGTGCGCAAAGCGTCACTTTTCCCACGAGCGCAGAAGTTTGCTGCACTCGCCTTCCGGCTCGTGCCACAAACTTCTGCGCTCGTGGGAAAAGTGATTTGCGTACAAATCAAAGAATTAAGAAAAGGCCTTCTTTGCGTATAAAAATTTGTGTAGAAAAGCATGTTTTGCATAGTGGTTGTAGGAAATAGTATATTGTGCAACAAGTGATAAAAGTACTTTCACCACATGTTGCACACTATACTTTTTCTACAACTGCACAAATTGAAAGAATACAAGTAAAGTAACTATGGCTTATCCACAATAAACCCAGGAGGCTGAGGTGGTACCGGCGAAAGGACGGCTCCGAAGGGAAAAAAAAACTATGGCTAGTAAAACAAAAATAACACTAAAAGTATCCTATCTCTAAACTGTTAAATAATTTCATTCAAAATTATAGTTGATGGTATAAAATTTGTACAATTTTTTATGGTCAAATCCGGAACGTCATTTTCTTTCATTAAATTCTCTGTTATTAGAAGCTACCTTTGCGAATTTAAAAACTTCCAATATAATCTGACAGTTTTGTGACCACTGAGTAGGTAGGGTAGGTAGCATACTAAGTTTTTGTCGATTTTATTTGATTCTCCATATAAATGTATGTGGCGTGGGCAAAGTGCCGTGGGAAAAAATCATCTTTCCCACGGCTTAGGCAAAGTGACTCTTTGTAGTTTCGTAAATTGTGGGAAAAGAACTATTTTCCATAGCAGTCGTAGAAAAAATAAGTTGCGTTTAAGTCTCGGTCTCGTCTCTAAACCATTTGTTTCTTTTCGTATCGCCCAATATCTTCATTTTACAAATTAATTACGAGATAATTTTCTTTAAAAATTAATTTTCCATTTGTTCAGGTCTGTGAAACTTAAGGCTGGAAACATTTGTGGGAAAATTTAAAGGAATTTTTCATTAACCTCCTATAATGAACTTTTCTTTTCCTTTTTGGCTAAGAAAGTGAAATTAGAAATTAAAATATTCCACAGATGGTAACCAGAATTTACTTTTATTTTTCATGAGAACTACACATAGATTCAAAAGTTTTGCATCACCTTCTTCGGATGCGAAGGAATTTTTTTGCGTTAACAATTTTTTGTTGGCTTGTTTATCAATGTTTACCATTTCAATATGTTCCATAGTTTTGCAATATACAGATGTTTACGGTTTTTTTTGTAAAATAACATTTTTAGTGCGATCATTTTAACATTCAAGGCATTTGATTTTTACGATTTTAAGTGCAAACATGAATCGTCAAGTCATAAGAGAGATTGACCGTGCAAGAATAGTGGCTTTAGTTGAAGAAGGTCATTCTCAAAGGTTCGTGGCAAACAGAGTTGGCGTTTGGCAAAGTGATGTGTCTCGTGTATGGAACCGGTATCACCAGACCAATTCTCTTCGTGATAGACCTAGAAGCGGTAGAAGGCGTGTTACTAATCAGCGGCAGAACCGCTATATCCACTTAACTATCCGAAGAAACCCGACCATGGCAATACCAGCACTCCAAAGAGATATGAGACATGCGTTGGGAGTTCAAGTATCGATCTCGACATTACGAAGACGAATACTTGCGACAGGTTTGAGATGTCGCCGACCAATAAGAGTGCCCAGACTACAACCTGAGCACAGAGTTCGCCGACTACAGTGGGCTCAAGAACACGCGGCCTTGCCTGAAGAATTTTGGAATTCGGTGTTTTTTTCCGACGAGACAAATATTTGTTTGAGTTAACTGTATAAACCCTCACTTCGTGGAATCTACTCATCATATGGTTTTAAATGAAACTAACTATTTCTAAATGACTCCACAATATATTTGTAAAAATGTGTAAATTGCAATTTACACATTTTTACAAATATATTGTGGAGTCATTTAGAAATAGTTAGTTTCATTTAAAACCATAAAATATTTGTTTGGTACAAGATAGCCATCGAATACGTGTGTGGCGGGATCCAACGAGAGCTGCTCAGCTTGCCCATGCTCGCCCCGTACCGCCCTTCAGAGGAGGAAGTGCTATGTTTTGGGCTGGTATCATGTTAAATGATCGCACAGAATTAATTCATGTGGAGGGAACGATGACTGGTGATAGGTATCTCAAAGAGATTCTACATCCTCACGTGAGACTATGGCGCGCAGCTGTTGGCAATTCCTTCGTTTTTATAAACGATAACGCCCGACCTCATCGGACCAGAGCTGTAAATGAGTATCTTGAAACTGAAGGGATCAATCGTTTGAACTGGCCTGTCCTATCTCCTGACATGAATCCCATAGAACATGCTTGGGACATGCTTGCCAGGGCAGTGGCAGCACGCAGAAATCCACCCAGGAGTGTACAAGAGCTTGTTCATGCTTCCCAAGAAGAATGGCGAAATATTCCTCAACAGAATATCAATAATTTGGTAAACAGCATGGGCAGGCGACTTCAAGCTTGTATAAATTCTAGAGGTGGAAATACTCTTTATTAAAAGTTCTCATGCAGATTCTCTCTTAACCTTTTCTTTAAAAAGAATCAATTTGTATTTAATTTCTAAGAATACTTTTTATGTTTAAAGCAAGTTTATTATTGGATAATGAAAATTTTTGACAAATATACACGTTTTTTTTTATTGAAACTAATTATTTGATTAATCTCTGATCCATTCATAATGAACCCATTTTTTTTTTCGGAGATTTGGGGTGATGCAAAACTTTTGAATCTATGTGTATTTATGCGCGATGTGCAAAAATTTCACGTTTCTTCTAGTCTTTATTTTCGAGTCGAAGCAAGAGAAGTTTTGCTTCCGTGGGGAGTTATTTCACTCCATTAAGGATACACACTAAAAGTTGACTTTAGAAATTAACAACTCCCGAATAAAAGCGTTAATTTCCCTTTCCTGAATCCATTTACCTCCCATTTCGATCGAGCAAAATATTATCTCAGTTAACACTAGAATAACCTAGTGATAAACATACGCACGCAAAAACAAAATACCATCAACATTTCTCTCTACTCCTCCCAAATTTCCAATGATTAATGGTTGTAAGATCGCGGTCTAAAAACAACCTAACGCGTTTAAACATCGTCTTGACTCTAAAGTCCCTAAGAGACTAATATGAACAGTTGACGTTATCGGTTTGGTAGACATTGCGAGCGCACGTCTTTGACTCTAAATACCCTCGAGAATTTCGATAAGGAGGTAGTGTGTGTAGCACTAGCTGCACGGATATGACCAAATAAAATATATTATTACCTGAATAGCTCGTGGAATAGGAATTCCTCCATTAGACAATTCCTACATAGTTTAATAAACAGATAGGAATAACAAAATTGAAGGAGTCACGAACGCTGTGGATGAGCTCGAGATTTTCTGGTATGATAGCACAGTTATAACTTACAAATTATTACTAGGATTATTTGAATAAACAATGAACTTTCTTAAGTTGGTTCATTATATCAAAACACGGAACGAATTTCAATCTATTTATGTTCTAAAATTAACGCTAAAATATTAGGTCACATTGAGTTACGATTGTCGTCCTAGCAGAATAGCAGGACAATATGTCGATGTTTATAAAGGAAGATCGGGGATAACGACATAAAACTAGTAGTAGAAAAAACCGAGGCAATCATTTTGAGAAGACCTATGAATAGTCCAATTCCAGCTGGACGGAAACACCATATACCTCTTCTGCCTCTGCCTCTTCTGTACGTTCCTTGTGGCATTACTTATTCTATTTTCTCTCATTTTTTGGGAAGAGGGGCGTCAAATTCAATGGGATTCGACAAAAATAATATTGAAAGAGCCCAATAATAAAAGACGAGAAATCAAAGAAAGTGCTCTAGCTAATACAACTAAATGCAGATAAATGTGTAGCTAGTATCTCAGCCGAATGTAGTCAAATTTGGTTACCAATTTTAGAAAGAGAAATTTCCAATAATTAATTACCTGCGTTATCAGGATAGCATCATAAGTTTTTATCCAGGTTTTCTTATGATTTATCATTGGAATAGTTGTTAATCGATACACATTTCAATACACAAAATCACAAAACTGAGTATACATCATTCAAAAACTTAAATATTCATACACAAAAAAACTATCAAGAAACGCGTTTTATTAACAACATTTCCAAAATAAGCGGAAAAAAGCGCTATCCCAATAAAAACCGTTCCTGGAACGTGCACTTCACTGGGTTCCGTTTCTTGTAGACCATCATATCGTTTTGAATGTCATAAAATAAAATATTTTATTTCACATTTAACCAGAGATGTGATCTACTATGAATGGACCTTAATAAAATTTGACAACAAAGTTTTGTAGTCTTAAACTTCAAAATATTATTGATTGTCGAGTTGTCAATTTTTTTCGTTGTGTCAGATAGGGACCAAAAATTATTTTATTACTAGTTAATCTTAACAACGGTAGCTGGAATGCTACCGAAACGTCGAAATAAAAAATAAAAAAAATTATTGTGGTTTGTATCCCCTTAAATTTGCACGCCACTGAACTTTTGATAGAATATTGAGAGAATTCAGCTATAACCAAACAACTTTCATGGAAGACTTTTTTTCTAAAAGTAATAATAACGTTGATAGGGGGTGGATACCCCTGTACATTGACATTATTTGTAGTTAATATAATGGTTTTTTGCTCATAACTTGGGACCTAATTGATATTTTTTCACGTGCAAAGTCTAGTTTTTTAGATCTTTTAAGGAGAAAAAAAGCTTTCAACCTTTTTTCTGTAAAGTTGAAAGGTAAAAAGATAGTAAGTATGCACGAAAAACATTATTTTCACTGAAATCGCACCTTTTTTACCTCGATAAAAAAATTTCCGCAACGACCCCAAGTAACATGTTGGTAACCGTTTAATTACCAAAATGTTATGTTACTGGCTTATAACGGTTTCACGGAAAGCTTTTTTGGTTTATTAGACAACTCTGAAATATCAATATGCTTATATTACTAGTTAGTTCTATTATATTGTGATAAAAGCGATCTTAGAACATAATTAGAAGACCTCTATATAACAGTTTTTTAACTGGTTTATACACCTTTCTATGATGACCATTAAGCAATATAGAAGCATATTCTTTACACATTTAAGTTCATACTTTATAGTATACTTTGTAAACGTTTATATAATCGATTTATATAATAGTTTGGCGATTTAAGCAAAATAGCGTTAATAAACTCCACGGGATCAGATGTCGTTTTCTGACAATTATTAAGAAAAGTGGTAACCTTAAACGCAAGGTAAAAGGTAAAATTGCTAAGATGTGGGAAAAAATTCAAATTAGTTTTGAGTTTGAGTTAAACTATCAGTTCAGAACGAAATTAAGATCGTGGACAGTAAGTACGGCATAAGTAGAAGCATACTGCTCTGAAAGAACTGTTAAATATTGTTAACAACCGATTGTCAAGTGCAGCGTTACCGAAGGATCCAAGAACTTTTTCACAAACACCACCTAACATAAGTGTAAAAAAATTGATTTTGGGGAATATTGGCATAGCGGGATTGAAATTCCAATAAAAGCGGTTTTGGAATATGTCGAAGATATACCACCTACAATTTCAAAAATTGTAGTTTTAACCACTATAATGGAACGATTATATCCCCTTTTAGCGAAATAAGAGAGTAGACTTGGTCAGGACTAACTCCAATTCCCAATGCTCTTGACGGAGGAGAAACCAAGTGGC